>NDGN010180068.1:0-10154 GCA_002564285.1 Tympanoctomys barrerae
AATCCCAGCAGCACTCATACCCATAATCCCAGCGGATCATGAGTTAATCACAAACTCTAGAAGAAGTCCTCCCCATAAGTGTATCAGGCTTTGGGGGACAACCAAGATCTAAGAGCAATGTACATTCGTAGAAATGATCATACACTTAGCAGCAGGTCGTGGCTTCTAATCACACATAAAAGAAAGGAGAATGCCTTGGGGAAATGGCTGATTTGAGGACCAAGGCAAGGAAGGGACAAGTGGGCTTAGAATAACCTGTGCTACAAATTAAGGCCACGCTCAAAGATCGTCAGATGAAAAGATACAGGAGCCAGTTTGAAGGAGCTTCCAGTGGCCAAACCTGGAACAATCTGAACATCAAAATAAATAATGGCAATAAAAGATTTTAGCTCATTGAATAAAATAAGAACTCACAAGGCTAATTGTAATAAACATAAGTAAATATATTTAGTTTTGATGGGGAGAGAGATGTTTGGGGGAGGGAAAGCTCGTGCAAAGCCAAATAATAAATACAGAAAAATGATGGACTCAGAAGCTCCCTTTTTGCCAAGCAGCATACTAAACTTGCCTCAGGCAAAGCTCATCAGTGGATGCTAAACTAGCGAGTGAAATTTGAAAAGTAGCAGGATATTAGCACAGCTTCCAAATCGATTCCTTCCCCTCGGAGACTTCTTAATTGCAAGGCGAAGAGATGGTGTGTAGGCAGTGGGGACACCTGGAAGAGCCCACCAAGTGATCAGAGTGACCAGCCCCAGAGGTGAGATGCAGCAACTTCATGCACCCAGCTACAGGGCACCCAGGGGACCATGAGCACTCCTGTGGTGACCATGCTCAACGTACAGGATCTGAGTCTAACCATGAGGAACAAGCAGACAACAAACCCAAACTGAGGATCGTCCTGCGAAGTACCAGGTTGGCACTCTTCAAACACTTCAGTGCCAGGAGACACAAGAGCAGACCGGGAAGTCCAGCAAGATCCAGGGAGATCAAGAGCCTGGAGTGGCGTGCAGGGCTTGGTACTGGGTTTTCTTTCGCTATACAGCACATTATTAGGGCAAGTGGTGAAATCAAAATAGGATCTTCAGATTAAGGTCTTTACATGGCCTAATGCAAATGGTGCCTTCCTAATTTTGGTCAATATCTTGTGATTTTGTAGGAGAACTCTGCTCATAAGAAATACACATTGAAATATTTGGGACTGAAAGAACATCGTGTCACTGATTTGCTTTCACATAGGAAAAGGAACTGTGGTGTGTGTGTGTGAGGGGAGGGGGATGGTGGATAAAACACAATGTGTTAAAAGTGAACATTTGGGGGACTGGGTGAAAGCTATTCATTAATTATTTGAATTATTTTTACAATTGGAAGCCTGAATTTATAACAAGCAAAATTTACCAAAGCTTAGAAATGACCAACTGACGCCCTAGGACAGTGGTGGGAAATGTATGGCATGCGGGTTGCAGCAGGCTGTTATCCTCCAAAGCTCATAAAGGTCTCCTATCACTGCCCTAGGCAGCTGTAGGGAGAAAGGAGTAAAGGCCTGGGGCTCCGCCTTCAGGAAACGATGGTGGCTTTCTAAGAGACAACAGGACACGAGTCTCCCAGCAAACCTAAGTATTCAGCAAATGCTAGCTGTCATTTGGATGGACTTCAACCGAAAAGTGAGCCTGACTTCTGGCAGGAGCCAGTGCCAGTGCTCCTCCCAGCCTTGCTCAGTGTGACAAAAGCCAGCAAGTTCCCTGAACTCCCTCCAGATCTATACTGTGTACCCAGCCTGCAAGACAGAAAAATTGGGGAGCAGGTTCAGGTAGGGACACTTCAGGTGGATGTGAAGGATAGAAGGATGGGTGGATGAAAGGGTGGAAGGACGGGTTAAGATGTGGAGAGTTACGATGTTAAGGTCACTGACTACTCAGGGTGAAAAAAACATATGCAAGGTAATGATGATTAGTATGTGCCTTATTTTAAATAATTTCATCCCAATCAGCAAAGAAAGCACCCTATAAAATACAGTGTATCTAGGACATGTTAAAATGAGCAACTTAGCTTGAAGGGTCTGGTTACTGTGCTGGTCAACATGGTAGCCAGTGGCTGCATGTGGCTCTTGTGCCTGCAGACTTGGCTTTTCCAAACTGAGGTGCACTTAAATGGCCTGCACACGCTGGAAGGTGAAGACCTGACATGATAAAAGAGTGCAGCCTCTCACCAGTTTTTATGTAGATTACACACTGAAAGCATTGCTTGATCCTTTGGTTAGTGTTAAGGTTCACATCTAGATGCTTTCCGCGCAGCCCCAGGAGCTCACGGGCTGGGCTGGGGGGGGCAATCGGATGAAGGCAGCGATCAATTCGCAGCTAAATGTGAAGCTAAAGGAGAAGCAGGGACGGTGGAAGCATGGCCATCTCCTTCCATCTGCTCTGCCTCCCTGGGCTGCTGGACCCCGCTGCCGCGCAGACCTGGAGCTGCAGTAAACCTGGCCTCCTTTAACTTAGGGTGTTGGCTATCTTGTGCCAACAGTGAGAAAGTAGCTAAGACACTTAAATAAAATATTTTTCAAATTCATTCTTCCTGCTTTTTTTTTTTTTGATGTGGCTACCAGAAAATTTAAAATTACACATGTGGCTTGGATTTTAGCTCCCATTGTAGTTTTTGACCAGTGCTGGGCTAGCTGTCGGATGGCTTGCAAGGTTTTGCCCCCATCTCATCTCACTTCTTGGCAAGGTCCTCGCCAAGTGTGTCCTATCGAGAATTGTGCCCCTCCTTGACACTTCCAGCTTCAGCCCTTGCTTTCTTCTTCTCGAGGCCCTATCACCTCAGATCATACGGAGCTGATCAGTAATCTTGTCCATCACTGGTCTGTCATTGATTTCATTTGTTTCAAGACATTTATCGGCTTGGCTAGTATATAGTTAACCTATTAATCTCATGTAACATCGGTGACAATGGTACTACTTTCATGCTCACTCTTGTATCACTGGTACATCATTAATTCGCAGGATGTTTCAGCATAGGTATTTAGTAACTCTTAATTTTCATGTTTTCACTTGTCCATCCTCCTGTCCATCCATCCATCCATCCATCCATCCATCCATCCATCCATCCATCTTCCAACAGAACCTGGTACATAGCAGATATGCATAAATCTTGGTTGGATCCAAAAGTAACTTTTAACCAGCTCCTGACCTGACTAGCACCCAATTCCCAGGCTTGGAGTACTGCAGGCTCCCATTTTATCCCAGCTCCTCCTTCCCTATTGTCCAAATAGGAGAGGTGCGGCAGGCAGATGCCAGTCCCACTGCCCAAGAGGGCCCACATGGAGAGAAGGGTATGGGCAACTCCTTCTTCTCCACCCTTCTTCTTATCTTGGTCTCAAGGCCATAGCCCCTAACAAGTATGGGAGAGAAAAAAGAAATTTTTCCAAAAAGTTAGCAGCTGTCAAGCAGTACATGGATAGAAAAGCACACATACTTAAAAGTGTATTTGGCCTAGATAGTTACCTACCTCTTTCAGAATCATCAGTGAACAAGACTTCTAGAAAGCGCTGAAGAACCAATTTACTGGTCAAGTCTCATCATCTGAATAGAATGATCCGACATAATGAGAAGAAAACCCTGAGACTCCTCGAGTCCAGTCCCCTCACCACAGGGGTGGAATCCGTGAGACCCATAGACCAGAAGGGACACTCAGTGCCCAAGGTCACATGGTGCGGCCATGGAGCTAGGCCTGGCACTCAGGCCTCCCTTCTCCCACACCAAGAGCTCCCTGACTCGGCACCCCTACCTGGTCTAGTTGCAGGCCAGAAGAGGGCGTGCCACGGGCCAGATAAGAGGTGTGCGGCTGAAGGAGAGAGCGGTAGTCCTGGAGTTGCTGGTAGTGTGGGGATGCGCGGATGAATTTTGTGAGCACCTCATGAGCCTTCAGTAGCCAACACACGCATGTGATTAATAAAGCAGACAAGCTAAAGCCGAGCATGCTGGGTGCAAAGAGTTGAGAAATTCAAAGCTTCTTTTAGACAAGACAAACTGTTACTCATTACAAAAATAAGGGTGGTGTGACTTGCGCTTGTTTTTTTCTTTCTTTCATTCTGTAATGAAAATTTCCAAATATAAAGTCAAACTTAGAACAACCTATCTGTTTAAAATACAATGATTTCAAATAACAAGCCCCTGGGGACTACCCTCCCTATTATTCAAAACGTCTGATTTTTTTTTTCAGCTGAGCATTGGTAAAGACCATGAAAATTAAATATTTACTGTTAGCTGAGAATAGGTAGTAGATGTTCAGGCAAGGGCAAGGGACAAACATTCCTTTCTGATAAGCTACTGTTTGATGGCTAGAAATCACTGCCTCCCAGCCTTGTGTTCTGCTGACTTCAGGCTCACAGGAACCTGGGAAGCAGACATTTCTGTGGGTATAGGAACCACACGCTGGGTGTCAGATGTGAACCCCAAGGCGTGGCCACACACAACAGCAGCTAGCCTGTTAGACGACTCTTGGCCATGGGGATTCTCCAGCCCCTGCAACCCCATGTGTAAAACAGGGGTCTTTGAGGGACTTTCCAGAGCTCTTATTCCTTGGTCCTACATAAATCCGTATCAGGTCTGCATGTAGCCCAAGCTTAGTTATTATTTATGTAACAGTTTCAGAGCCCACAAATAAAGGTAAGAGCCGTGTGCTGTCAAGTCTCTGGTAAGTGCAAGAAACATAAATTATGATATTTCCTTTTCAAATATTTTGGGTACCTTTCTGCCCAGGGACTCATGAGATGCTAGAGGTGCAGGAGATTTTTAGACTCGCCTAGTTCATTCCTTAAATGTATAGATCGGGAAACCCAGGCCCAGAGAGGAGAACAGACCTGCCTAAAGTGCCACAGCTAGCTGGCACCAAAGCGAGGCTGAGAGTACAGGCAGCTTCCTCCCCACTGTACAACAGAGTCTCTTCCCAGGCTCAGAAAGCTGGTCCCAGCAGTGCATCTCAAGAGGCTGCTCGCCAAACTCGCAGACTTCTGGATTCGCAAGCCATTTTTGTTTTGTTTGATTATGGAATGGGTGGCTTCTTCCTTCAAGAGACTTGCAGGATTCCTCTCCCTTCAGATTACTAATGAAGTTAAGGGTAGAACACCTGGCTAAAGGCAGGCATCACAGTTGCCCACCATCATGCCCCTGTACCAAACACTCATGTTCCACACTATCTCCACTTACCCATCTTTTGCCAAACCTGGTTGGTTTAACACAAGACAGAATGGGCAGGGGATACCTGAGGGCGACCAGGAGGAGGAGGGAGAGACGCCTATTTAGAGACATGTTGTCAGCTTAATCTTGTGACTTCAAGGACCGGGTCAGGCCCAAGGGCAGCTTTTGAGAGGCTCCAATTCGACAAAGGCCCTGACTCACCACTAGGGCAGTGAGGGGTTCTCCACTGCCCCAGTGCTTAGGGCACCATCACACTCCCAAGGTGACACCAGGGCCATGTGTTAGGCAGCTTCTGGGGCTCCCCAGTGCATCAGTGCAGTGCCAGCGGGTAGTTTCTGGGCTCATCCTGGAGGTTGTCGGTGCAAGGACACAATCATGTTCTTTGGCCCAACACTGGGGATTACTAGAAACAGACAGACTGCCCACTTCAGCGCCGGTGTCAGCGCGATGATTCCAACACCAAGTGTGTCAGATCCGACTCCATATCCCAGAAATTAATTTGAGAGTGGCAGCAAAATAAAATGGCACCCTTCTTTGAGCTTTGTTACAACATGTTCATGCAACAAACAGCAAAGAAAATGTAGTAATTAGAGGTTAAATTAATCCTTGAAAGACAAGCAGCTTAGAAGTGCTGTGCCCTCCTCCCCAGACCTAGTATAATGCATGCCAGTCTTTCAGAATTAAACACACAAAGCATGTGACATTGACAACTGCACCAAAACTACTATCCCACTTAAAATTCCATGGTCGGCACTGGAACTTCCAGAGGCAGATATTGACACTGAGATCTCATTAAGAATGAAACCCAAACAGCCTCCCACAAGTGCTATTAGAGCCCCCCGCCAAGCCCTCCAAGGGGCTAGCTGCCCAACTCTGGGGTAGCAAGCTGAAATGAAAGGGGACAAGACACAGTCCCTGTGGGAGCCCTGATGCCCCGGCCCCAGGCTGATCCTTATCTCCCAGCCCCCATTCACCATCCCTTCCAGTCTTGGAGTGCTGATTCCAAATGCCCTTCTGCTGTCCTGACAATGCTGAGCACAGTGCATCTCGGAACAGGACAGATTATGTTACACCACAATTAAAAATGTCCCTCCTCCATGCAGCACATTGCTCCTGGCCACAGCTGCTGTGCCCAGAAGGGATGCCGATGGTCCACGTGGGTGCAGAATGGCTATTCGGGACTTGACTGAGCAGTGGAGACCGTTCTTCTGTCACACGGACCTGCCTTCACCACATTCCTTAGGGAAAGTTGGCCATTTCCCTGGACTTCAGTTTCCTCTTCTCTATGATTATCAGCCTCTGTTCTTCCAACTTGAAAACACTCTTTTAGCAACTGGGTTTTTGGAAAGCTGGAGTCTTATGTCTACGGTGCAGGCTAATGAGGTGTAACAAGGGAAGGCAGGGCCAGATCCTGCTCCTCCTACAACTGCTGCACCAGTGTGCCACTAAAGACTCCACGTGGGGAACCGGTACACATTCTGGACAAAATACAAATGCATGACTCACAGGGTAGGGATGGGACTTGGCCGAACTGGACAGAGCATTTGGGACTCCCCAGTGCATTCAATGGCACTCAATTTTGTTATTATTCTGTCTTTAGCCCCTAAAGGCCCATGCTTTCCTCCAAAGTGGAAAGCACCAAGTAGGGCCACCAGACCTTTCTGACTCCAATGCCATTTGCTAGCTCAGACCCCAGAGCCTCCAGTGAGATTTCCTAGAATCAGTAGAAATGTGCAGCTGGGGCCTAGTGTCCAGGTACTCCTGCAGGTGGAAGACCTTGGAAAATGTGAGGGCTGGTTAGCCCCCAACCCTTTCCAGCAAGATGACAGAATCCTGCTGCCTGCCCCATCCTTCCTTCTCTGGGATCCAGCACAGATTTTTCAGCTTCAAGAAAATAGCATTTGGCAATCCTCACTAGTGGTTATTTATTGGACAGAACAAACAGCAGGGTGCGCAGGCAAAGCAAGGTGGATGGACCCCCACCCCAGGAACTAGGTGTATGGAAATGACCACTAGCGGTCTTGGGGTCAGGGGTGGCCAGCGCAGGCCTGGGTGGCCATGGGTGAACCTTCCTGCAGGGGCAGGCAAAGCCCCACTACCTGTAGGACAGGTCAGGGATGGGAAGGGACAGTCTGAAGCAGTTGTTCCGGTGGGGCCCTTGAGAAAGAAAAACGCTTGGAGACTTTGTAAGGAGCTTGTCCTCCTTTGCCCAAAGCTCCTTAGGTCTTCTCCTGGAAGCCTTTACTCAGGGGAGCTCAGTGCCTACCACCATCAGGCCACCTACTGTAGCCACTTCCCCCAGGGGATCATTTAGTACCTGAGGTATCCAGCTGCCTGGCACCTTATGAAGACACAACGTTCCAGGAGGAAACCCAAGATGTCAAGGAGGCTCTGGGGTGTCCTCATTGGAAAACACTGAGGTTCTGAGGCTGGGCATGTGCAGCTGGGGTGGGGCAAGGGGAGGGAAGTAGGGGCCCTTCTCCTGCCTCAGCCGAAATGCTGCCTGCCTGTTGACTTGGGGGTGGGGCCTGCCAACTGCCTGGGCATCACACTCTTTGTAGTCAATACTGTGTAACCCACCACTAGGCATCCACTGCCCCTCGGCTCTGTGAGGCCTTTTCTCCTTCCTATGCCACATGCACAGACTCAACAGCGACACAGTGCAGGTCACCATTAAGTATGCATGCAAAATTTTGTCAGGTTCCTTCCTTCTCAACGTCGTAAGTATGTTTTAAAGACTCCATGTCTGAAAACATCAACCAGTTGCAAGGAGTCTTGCAGTGCTCCTTTCTGCCGCACAGTTGGCTGGTGCTGCCTAGGTTACTCCTCAGTGGCATGGTGAGAGGTGCGTGATGGGAACTGGTTTATTGTGCTGATCCACAGTAAGCGGCTCCTGCCTGGCCATCATTTATCTCCCTCCCCAGCGACATCTGGGTTGGTCTATTCACACTCTCAGCATTCTATCTGCTCCAACAAACACTCAGTCTTTTCTGCTTGGATAAGGGGATTTTTCGTTACATCCATTATATGTGTATCAACATTTATGGCAGCAAGATAATTGCCAAAGAGCTCGGAGGATAAAAGGTCCTTCTTCATAATGTTCGTCCCCACCCGCTTCAAAAAATCAATATTAACATCAAGCAGGACAGTGGCAGACTCTTGCACAGCTGCTGCATCTGCAAAGTTGGAAATGTGGTTTTGAGAAAGCGTTCGGCTGGCCTAAAGAGGAAGACAATGGCTCCAGACGGTGCGTTCCAGACCCACACCTCAGGGAAGCACATGCGTGAGGAGGGAACACTTTCTCAGCCTCGAAACCTTCGCCCAACAACCACAAGACATTGAATCTGCTCTTTGCTTCATGAGTCCTTTGGGAGCTTGCCAGTCCACCCACAAACAGTTTGGCCCCCGTTATCTGTAGCCGGACCCGGTGCCGAGGAGGCCTGTTCCCCTTGGCCTTGAGGTGGCTGAGCAGAGGAACTGAACAAGAGGCCTTCAGTCCTGCCACCAGGCCCTATCTGTGCTGCTGGGCGAGGGGCAAGGGAGGAGTGCTTCTGCTTTACTCGGCTTTTTGTCTGGCCTTCTGCCACTGGGCCACTCCACCTTCTTTTCCTGTCCCTTGGAATCTCTCCCCCATTTCTCTATCTAGGCGGCTGAAACTGGTGCTTTACTTTCCCAGAAAAGGACAATTTTGCCCCCAAATAAATCAATGCTTAGACCTGGAAGGAAACCAGACTCAGGGGGTTTGAGGACAAGGCAAGGAGGAAGGGTAGAGTGGCCCGGCAGCATGCTGCTAGGAGTGCAGGACACAGATTTTTGAGCCCTACCTAATGATCTCTGCCATGCCTCATGGCAGGAGAAGAAAAGCCAGAAGCAGTGAAACGCAGTTCACTGCCTCTACAAAGCCCCTCGAAAGAACAGCAGTGCAACTACAGGCAGCAAAGCTGGGGCTTAAGATCCGCGGGTCCCTTCTGTAAGCCCAAACAGTAACTGCATTTCCCAGGGATGCCCCACTGACAGGTGCTTTTTAAAGCTCTGAAGTCACGACATTAAGAAAGGAGGGGGCATCAAACATGCTGGCCAAGCTTGAAGCACCCTCTTCCTTCCTGCCAAGGAGTGAGGGCAGTGAGTCCCTCACCTGAAGACGCAGTCCATAGGTGGCCCCTCCAGCCCCAGCACGCAACAGGCTATTTCCTGGTTGAGCTTAAAAATTCAATGACGTTCCTGTTTCAGCCCACACATCTGTGTCACTGTCAGCGTCAGTGGCAGGAAAACAGCCGAAATCACCCTTTGCTGATGATTTCCTAACATGGAATTTCCTGGTATCTGCTAAAGCCTTTCATCTTCCAAATGCTGCACCCCCAACACATCCTAGGGACAAGGAAAACTGAAGATGGTCACAGCAGGGGGAGCATGGTTTTGAAAGAGAGCTTGTAAGGAGGAGGTGCAGCTCCTGAGACCCTTTTAAAGCAGGGAGAGGGAAAGCCTGCTAGTTTTCCATCCACTAGGAGCAAGACAGAGACCCCCTCCAGCTCCCTCTCGCCCTTTTCTCGCCTCCCCTTCTCAAGGTCCACTTCGGGCACCACTCTCCAGCCAGCGGGCTTGGCATAAGCTCGCTCCGGACGAGGGAGGCGCGCGGGGGGGGGCAGCAGTTGAGGGAGCCCCCGAGCCAGGAACAGGCGCTGCAGCAGCACCAGGCCACAGAGCAATGTAGGAGCCCGTGGCAGTGCCCTCTGCGCACCGTCCTAGTCAGTGTGTGGCTCGCACACACGGGGAAGAGGCTGTTACTTGAGGGAAGAAGCTCATTAGCTGCTCTGGCTGGCTGCAAACAGCTGGTGTGTATGCGGGTTCAAGGCCGTCGGAGCTTCTCTTATGGAGGCACCAGATGCCATCCCGCACATCAGCAGCTTTATTTTCCAATGGTCTTGCTCCAAAAGAGAAGCACAAAGGGGCTGGGAGGAGCAC
>NDGN010180151.1:0-14202 GCA_002564285.1 Tympanoctomys barrerae
AGGAAAATTATTAATGTACATGATGTAGTCACTACCAAGGACACAATCTCCTTGACGGCATCTAAAGAGAAATTGTTTTGGGGGCGCATACCTGCAGCAAGAGTCAGCTATTGTCACTGGCAGGAATCTTAGCATCTGCTGTCTGCATTTTTTTTTTAACCTTACTTCCCTGTTTTTGTTATTTATTTTGTCTTTGCTCTTTAAGTCTTGAGGTATGTTTTAAGTATCACTTGTATACAACATAATGTACCAATTTAAGTTTTTGATCTTCTGACTTATATTTGCTCTTGCCCAGGTCTGTTTGTTCTTTACTGTAGGCAGCCTTGAGACTTGTATAGAACAAGACACTATAATGGTGGGGTTTTGTGAATTATATGTTCTTACAAATTGAATGTGGGAAATAAGACACCTGATTTACTCATTGTAAGAAGGGGCTTAGTTCCCTGAAGCTGAAAAACAGGCGTAGTATAAAATCCTGTATTTGTACATATTCAGCATTTTTTATTTTTTGTGTTTATTTTTTGTTTTGTTTTCTGTTTTAGAGACAAGGTTTTTATATAGTTCAGGCTGGCCTTGAACTTACTATGGAGCCCAGGCTGGCCTCAAACTCGCAGTGGTCTTACTGCCTTAGGCTCCCAGGCACGAGGGGGACATCCACGCCGCACTCTTGAGCATGTATTTGGCCAGTTTTGAATCCAGTGACTGTCTGATGAAGTCTGAGCTACCATATGGGTGCTTTTCTGTCTTTTGTGTTGATGAAAGGAAATGTACTCGAAGACGCAATACTGTGTTCCACTGTCCATGTCGCAGCAGCGTGGCTCCACGGGTGCTTGCCAGGTGAACTTGTGACTGGGGAGAGGGGCCTTGGTGACCTGCTATGGGAAAGTCTGGAAGGGGCTTTCACAGGTTGTTTTGGGGACAGTTGCCAGTGTGTAATTTCTGAAACTTAAGGCTGAATGAAAACTGGGTGCTGTTGTATAAAGGTGGAAAAGGCACAGTTATGCCCATTTTATAAATAAAAAATTCTTAAACTCAGTAAATGGATTCATCTTTTTTGGGGAGTGTACTGGGAATTGAACTTACAACCCTCCATCTTGCTAGGCAGGTGCTGTGCCACTGAGCTATATCCCTATCCCCAAACTCAGTCAATGGAAATGCCACATATTTTGCTGCAAATCTGGTGTCCCTCCCTTTACACTTCCTTCCCACTCCATCCTCTACTTGGAGGCGCTTTATCCTCTCCCATCTGCAGCCCTCAAGGGAGCAGGGTTGGAATCTGCCCATGTCGACCTGGTGGGGACATTTGCTAACCTTGATTATAGAGGCCTAGCAGGCAGCTTGAGCTCGGGTTCTCCTGCCCTTGACCAAGAGTCTAGGCCTACCAGAGGCCTCACAGTGAGTGAGGGTAGAGTCAGAGCCAGACTTCCCCTCAGAACTCCTGGTGACTGCAGGGCCAGAGTGGCGCCTGAACTGCTGTGGTGCCTGGTGCTGTTAGGTGGCATGTGGGCTCTATTTTGTATTAGCACAGGGTCTTACTTTAATGAGCCGGTACTTTATTCCTTAGGAGGAGGTTGTTATTTCATTTTTAAGTCATTTTAAAGGGATCGCTTTTCAGGCCTAGTGATGCATGGAAACTGCAGAATCTGTCACTGCGAAAGGCAGATGCTGAGTGGCCGCCAGTGGAGCTTGGTTCCTGCATCTGTCAGAGTCTCCTCTTGTCCCATTCATTGTTCTTGTCCCTGTCCTCTCCCTATATAAGATGCCTATTGCTGGAGTTCCTCTGGAACTGTGCACAGAGCCCTCATAGTTCTCCTGCCACCTACTGGTGCCACTGCTCCTTGAAGGAAAATTGGGAGAGCCTGACTGTTTTCCTGCTGCCAGGGCTCGCCCCCCCCCATCTTGCTTGAGGCTGCAGTGGGAGGCAGGCAGCATTTGTTTTCTCTCCCAGTCCTTGAGCATGAGACTCGTGGTTGGAAATTCCCACCTATGGATGTGTTCTGGATGTCAAAATTGGACTTGAAGTAGAGACACAATAGGTAGGGAGCCAAAGGGCTGGATGTTTTGAGGTGCTTCTGTAGCTGTAGAAGCAAGCAGGACAGCCGTCCAGGCTTGCTGTCCCCAAGGCCACGCCTGTTACTCCTCAGTGCCTTCCCCTCACGGCTGACCTCTGCATCTGTAACTGGCTGCTGTAGGCTGTGGGCCCTCATCACTACTACCTGCAGCACAGTGGACACTACTGGTGTGACGTGTCTAGTCCTCTCCTGAGGTTTGGTGTCTCTGCCCTGTGGGCCACTTAGGAGTGTTCCCCCCACAAGGACCTTCTGCCACCACGTGCAGCACTCCCAAATCAGTCTCTATGCTTAAGTCTCCCTGTGTCATCCCGCTGAGCCCATTACCCTTCAGCTGACCTTATCTTTGGAAATCCTTTGCCTTTAATTCTTTTAATTAATATTTAATTCTTTTCTAATTAACAGAAAAAATACACACCTGTCCACTTGTCCCCTCAGATCACAGGACTGGGTTGTGCTTAAAGAAAATTGGTTAGTTTTTGCTGGAAAGGACCAAGACTCTGTGTGTGTGTGTGTGTGTGTGTGTGTGTGTGTGTTTGAGCTTCAGATAAAAGCCCTGCTATGCATGTCCTGTGCCACAGAGCTGCACTTTTCCCCATACACTAGGGCTTGCTTCTTTCTTTTTTTATTTTTCTTTTAATGTCCAGGCTGGTCCTGAACTCCTGGTGATTCTCCTTTGTCAACCTCCTGAGGAGTTGGGACTACAGGCATGTGTCACTGTTACTGGTGAGACAGCAGTTCTTAAAACACCAGGAGTTTTCACATTGGAATTTCAAGAAGTCTGGAACGTCCTGAAATCAGGCAGAATTTTGCATACCTGTGTTGTTTATTTTTGGAATAGGATTTATGTTTCATTCGAATATCTGAAATATCTGTGATTAAAAACAGAACCAAGCTTCTAAAGGAAAAACAGATCCTGAAAGGGAAACAGCGCACAGACAGAGCGAAGCATCTTTCAGATAGCTCTAACCAGGACTTTGTGACTAGTGTCTCCCCTGCCACTCGAACCCCACATGTGGGCTCCTCACCGCACAGTCGCCTCCTTCGTGTTAGTCCTGCAGGCCACTCAGAGCAGTGAGCAGGAGTGAATGCATATGGAGCAGGCTGGCTTGCTCTCTTTCTGGCCCCGGACTTCTGCTCTGCCACACCCTGTGTACTCGATGAGACAAATAGTTCCTCCCCTTTGTAGTGAAATCAGCCAATGAAACCTTTTGGGCTGAGGGTGTAGCTTGGTGGTAGAGCTCATGCTTAGGATGTGCAAGGCCCTGGGCTAAGTCTCCAACACTGGAAACCAAAGCCAAAAAATACTTGGAATCATCACGCAGACTCCTCTAATTCCTTTGCATTTTATGTTTCACTTCCAGCTCACCCCTGCCTGGTCGTGTAGTATAGGCCAGTTTTTAAGGTTAATAATGAATTCTGAGTGTTCTATGGTGGCTTTAGAAAAACATTTAGGAATCAAATCTATAGAGTCTAAATTGTCCTGAAACCAGAACTGAGCATTGGAAATCTTCAGCTGTACGGCAAAAGCAAGGCTGGAGATGGAGGGTGACAAGGCAGGCCCAGGTCTCTGGCTCCCATCTATCTACACAGTGGGAACGCTGATGTCTGCCTTCCTTATTTCAGAGTTGCTGAGCAGCTCAGAATGCCTAGGAGAGTGCTCTAGGCAAGGGCACTCTGTACCTGCTGTGTCTTCACAGTGCTGAGGATCCGTAGGTCTATGGTAAGGCCATCAGATGAACGGCTGCAGACTCAGTGCTGCTTGGAGTCAGGCTATAATTTGTAACAGAAATGCTGCTGCCACCCCAATATGCAGGGGTTCAGAGTAACTGTTGCACTGGTGTGTTTTCTGTAACCAGATCAATGGCACAGCTACATGACTGTCCCTGGGATATGGTGAGATATATAGATATAGATATATAATAATTATTATTTTTTAAATAGTGTCTCACTTTGTTGTAGTTCGGCTGACGAACTCACTGTGTAGTCCATGCTGGCCTCAACTTCAGTAATCCTCCCACCTCAGCCTCCTGAGTTCTGGGATTACAGGTGTGTACAACATAACTGGCTGGAAATAAGTTTTGTATTCATAGTTGAGATTCACCCTAAAGGAAAGGGCTGGGCTACATGAAAAGTAAAAGTGCTACAGCTTTTTTTTTTTTTTTTTTTTTCTTTTTTCTTTTTGAGACAGGTTCTCACTGCAGTTCAGGCTGGCCTTGAACTCACTTTGTAGCCCAGGCTGGCATTAATGCTCAATGATCCTCCTGCCTCAACCTCCTGAGTGCTGGGATTACAGACATGCATGCTATGTAGCTTTATGTGTAAAGTCAGTTCTCTATTTCTCAGCCCTACAGCCTGAGTTGTACCTGACTTTTTAACCACAGATATGGTTGTGTTAATCAGTTGAATTTTTAATGAAAGCCAAATGTGCTCCTAATTCTTATTTCCATTCAATGAATTACTCTTTCTTTCTTTTTCCTTTTTTTTTTTTCTGGCATTGGGCATTGAAGTAGGGCTCCCAGCCCTATTTGTTTGTTTGTTTGTTTATTTATTTATTTATTGAGCTATGTTCTTGCTCTCAGTTCAGGCTGGCCTTGAACTATGTGATCCAAGTTGGCCTCAAACTCGGGCATCCTCTGCCTCAGCCTCCTGAGTACTTGGATTACTGGCATGCACCACCATGCCCAATTTAACCTCCTAACTCTGAGGCTACAATAAAACTGTTAAGGATTCCCAAACTTTAGATTTTAAGTACCCAAAATAGCTTCTTTATATTGTTTCTTCTAACTCACAATTTTCGAACCTTTTTATCTCAGGACTCCTTGACATTTTTAACTCATATGGAGAGCCTCAAAAAGCTGTGTTTATGTAGGTTATGTCTATTGATGTTTACCTTATTAACTTTTTTTTTTTTTTTTAGTAGAACCGGGGATTGAACTCAGGCCTTTGTGCTTGCCAGGGAAGCGCTTAATCCACTGAGCCATCTCCCTGGTCCCTTTCAGATGTTTTTGTTTGTTTGTTTGTTTGTTTTTACCTTATTAACTTTTAAGCAAAATAAACGTTATTAGTTTGCCAGGCATGGTGGCAAACACCCCCCACCCCCAGCACTCTGGGAGGCTGAGGTGGGAGGATTACAAATTTCAGCCCAGCTTGTTCAAATTAGCGATTTAGTGTGACCCTGTCTTGAAATAAAAGGGCTGGGAATGTAGCTTAGTGCAAAGAGCCTGGATTCAATGCCTGGTACTATAATAAATACAGTAAGTAAACAGCTCATCTAAAGGTGAGTACATCTGGCACATATTAATCTAAAACAACATGTTTCAAACGAAACTGTGGAGTGTCACTGTTTCTTGTTTCTGCGAGTCCCTTGAAGGGTTGCATAGATGTGTGGCTTTTCCTACCCACTTTTGAATTCAATCTATTGCAGTATGTTGTTCTGGTTAGAGAATATGAAGTAAAGGTGAACCGTTAGGTCAGGACAGTGTGGCCAGGAGCCCTGGCAGGCCGCTTTCCGTGTCCAGATTTCCTCCCCCGCCCCGTCTTTTGGTCCCCAGCCTCTTCAGTCCAAGGTGGTGACCCTCTCCCTGCCAGGGCCATCAGTGCCAGAGTTAAGGGCTTGCACGGGCCTGGGATCCTGTAACTTCTGCAAATGCTGCCTCCCGAAGCCCAGGTTCCCAGGCTGCTGTGCTTTAGGAACGACACGGTAAAGGAAAACAGAACAACAACAGAGATAGAGAATGAGAAAACTGCCTCTTCACAGTGGGCAGTGATGTTGAAGATGAGCCTTCCAGAGTACCGGGTGCGACCCAAACACTCGGGCTCCAAGAGGTGTGCTTTGGGAGACGGACAGCGAGGGCGGGGAGTCCCTGGCCCTTTAAGGAGGCGGGACAGACAGGAGAGTCTGTACCTTTAAGAGTCTCTTTGTCTGGACACCTTATTTACCCTCACGTGTATCAACCAAACTTCAACCAGCGAATTCTTGGCCCACCTCTGCGCCGCGACCCCTTAAGCCAGGATCCAGGGGGCCGCGCGACGATGGTGTTGGCTGACCCGAGACGGCGCCCGCGACCCGGACCCACGAGGGACTGGCTAGGGCCAGGGTCGCCGGCCGGCGCCGCGCAGTTGGCGCAATGCGGGGGCTGTGGGCGGGGCTCCCGTTGGGCGGGTCAATGGGCGGGGCCTCACCGGTAGACGGGCCAGTAGGCTTGCGGGGGCGGGGCTGGAGGCAGGAGCGGGCGGGAGGACTAGCGCCCCGGTGACAGCTCGCGCGTGCGGAGGATGGCGGTAAATACAGGGGGGCCAGGCGGGGGTGGAGGCGGAGGCCGCGGAGGGCCGCGCAGGGTGGGAGACCGGGGCCGGGCAGCCGTGGCGGCCCGGAGCCCGCTCGGAGGCCCGGAGGCGGGGACGGGCGGCTCCCGCGCTCGAGACCTCCCCTTTAAAGAAGCCGGACCCCTCGCGCTCGGGGTGAGAGGCGACAAAGGCGGCGCAAGCCGGGCGTCGGGAGGGGCGGGAGGGGGGCGGGGCGCCGAGGGCGGCGGGCCCGGGGTGCGGGCCGGGCTGAGGCGCGGAGGCGCTGAGGGGGAGGCAGGGTTAGCGGGAGGGGAGGAGCCGGCGGGCGGGCGGCGCGGCGCAAGGGGCAGCCGGGTGGGCGTGGGGACGCGGCGGGGACCGGCTGCAGGCAGGGTCCGGGGCTGGAGTCGGAGGGGAGCGCGGTGGGCGCAGACGTGACGAGGTTGCGAATAGCCGGGCGGCGGGGCGGACTGGAAAGCGGGGAGAGACCCCTCGCCCCGCCAGGTGGAGTCGGAGCGAGCGTGGCGCTGGGCGGAAGGGAGAATGGCGAGTCGGGGCCGGGGCAGCGGGCAGCGGTGCTCGCTGAGGCGGCTCCGCCGGATCCGAGGAGAGAACAGCGAGGTGGAGAGACGGGGCCGGTTAGGGAGCCGCGGGCCTGGGATGTGAGGCCCGGGATGCGGGGCCGAGCTGGCCTGCGCCGGGGACAGAGCTGCAGGAGGCCGCAGGGTCAGCGCGCCGTCGCCGCCGCGGCCGAGGACCCGGGCTAAGGGCAGAGGAGCAGGAGCCATGGTGAGTGCAAGGGGACCTAAGACAGGGGTGGAAATTGCAAAGTAGCTGCCGAGGCGGGGATGCCGGAAGGCAATTCTTTGTTGGAAGAGAAATGCGTGTGGAAACTGTGAGTCCTTTTGTCCCCCAAAGTAGAAAATTGCAAAAACATCTTTCTGTCGTAAGGAATCTAGAATCCCGCCTCTATGGCTCTTTGCGTTTCATTCGACTTTCCATCCACTTTGAATTGGCTTCGTTCCTGGGTGGTGAAGGCTGAAGTGTCAGTTCTTTGAACCTGCATTTCACTGGTGTGGGGATCATGGAGAAATGGGCGGTGTTTATTTACAGTATCTGTGCGATGTGATAGTTATGATATTGTAGCGGTGTCAGGCGTGACAAGTCGGGGGCAGGGTGCTTTATGGCCATCGTCTTCGTGTTCAACGGACAACCCACTTTTGTTGTAATAAAATGAGAATCTTTTCGTTTCCACTGGTCGCCCAGATTTCTGCTTAATTGTTTTCAGTGACTGCATGATATTGAGAGATCATTTCACAGAAAGGCAAATCAGCAGCCAGAGAAGTTTACTGGGAGATTTAAATCAGGGCGCTGAGGGCTCCTAAACTGCCGTTAGCCTTGCGTAGGACATTTCATACTACAGTAAGTAACTCACCAGTTTAATGAAGTGAAATAAAGAAAAGGAAGGTTGTAGCACTGTGGAGGATTTTACAGTGGACTTATCTTTTAGATTAAATAATGATTTCTGAGAAATTTCTCATCTAATAATATCTGTAGATAATACTGAGCTGGAGTCGTGGACAGATCTGGGGTCTCCCTTGCTTTATGACTGAGTAAAGAAGGTCATGTCAACATTAATTTTCTAGATGCTTTGGATTTTAAGATACTTTTGGAAATTAAAAGGAAAATAAGAAATTTGGGACAAAATCCAGGGGTTTTTTTTAGTAATTTTATTCCTGAAGCTTTTTTATTTAGCTAACAAGAAGCATGAATATTTATATTTGGTGGTGCCAAAAGATAGTATATAATTTACTTAGGAAAGAATGCAAACTGTTCTTGGAATCTTATTTGGTGTTATTTCATTAGTATGCATTCAGATATTACAAAGATACTTTCTTCTGCAATTTGTGTAAGAGTTTTGAAAGTAGCCGAGGGGCAGAGTACTTGCCTAGGACGCACAAGACCTTCGGTTTGATTCCTGGCACAACAAGACAAAAACAAAACCAAAAAAAAAGATATATGAAATAAAATGTTTAGAAATTAAAAAAAAGTTTTATCACAAAGTTATGTTAGCTTTTTGATTACTACTGTTTTATGGCTGTACAAATGCTGAAAATTAAATTACGGCTTTTGTAAGAGCAGACATTAGGTTTTGATTTATGGCTATCAGAAACATTGTTAGTATATCTGAATGATTGTAGAGTCTGATGTCTTTTTGGGTTTACTTGTTAGCTGCTAGTGGCATAGTATTTAGTTCATGGTTTGTATTTTTTGGTTTGGTTTTGAGACAGGGTCTCACTGTGAGGTTCAGACTGGCTTTGAACTCACTGTGCAGCCCAGGGTAGACTCAGACCCACAGCGATCCTCCTGCTTCAGCCTCTTGAGTGCTGGGATTGCAAGTGTGCACCACCATGCAGGCTAGAGAGAACTTTTTAAAGCTGCAGTTTTTGCTGCTAAGTTTTGAGATGATTCATCAGAAGATGTTAGATGTCAAGATGTAGAATAACTTTGGCACAAGGTCCCGCCTGCTGTGAGATGTATATGAACATTCCTTTCCTTTGTAGATGTATAGACTTGGCGTTAGTAGGTTGGACTCTGTGTATGGTGTTGGTATTTTCATAATTAATTGTTTTGCATTTTTAAATATTTATTTGATATCAGAAAAGAAGAACACAAACTGTAAGATAAACCACAAGGGAAGAAAAGGTTCACCTCAGAGAAAGTTCATTGGATCCTTGGTTTCGTTTCTGTGTGCTGCTATGCTGTGCTAAACCACTGATTTTATTGTGAATGGTTATTTCTTAGCTGATTTTTCTAACAGTGAAAATGGATACTCTTTTAATTCAGATAATACTGCTTATAAGGATGCCCATGAAAATATAAGCTATATATTTTTTGTTCATCAAATAGAATTTTACTTGACTTTATTTAATGTAAACATTATTCAGTCTTGACTTTATGTTATTGTGATACTGAGGATGAAATCCAGGGCCTTGTATCTCCTGAGTTATGTGGCCTACCACACGGCTACACCCCCAGTGTATTTTAGTTCAAAAGTGGATTTCTTCCAAGTTGAGGGGCTGGGGCTGGGGCTGGGCATCCAGCTTTGGCCGTTGGCTGGTCCGGTCTGTTTTCTAGTGACCTCTCCACATGACTCCTGTGGCCATCCCTGCTCCTCTCCAGAGTTAGTGCTGCCTTAGTTCACTTCTTAATGGGTGTTGTTTTCCAGCCTTTAGATTATCACAGTGTTCTAATCTTGACTTTTTTCATTGTGTAAGATGGGAGCCTGGACAAACAGCTGAGAGTCGTGTATAAGGTGAAGATTTTCTTTCTTTCTCTCTCTGTCTCTGTCTTTGTCTCTATCTCTGTCTTTCTCTCTGTCTCTGTACTTGGCAGAGGGCTCATAGTGATCCTCCTGTTTTCGGGTTCCCCAGTGCTGGAGCTACAGGCATGTATCACCATGCTGGGTCTCGGTGGCTGGCTCAGCATGCCTGGGGGTGGGGCAGGTGCGGCCTATGATGCAGGGGATCCCATCCTGGTCCTTGCGTTTGCCGAGGCAGGTGCTTATTCTGCTGAGCTATCTTGCCAGCCAAGCAGCAAGTTTCTTACATGCTTCTATTTTTTTTAATTCCAAAGTTGTATTTATAAAATAAAACAACCCTAAAGCAATTTAAAAATGCCTCACTGCACTGCACATTGCCTCTCTACTCTTGAAGCCCTGTACTTGTATTCTCTGATGGAGTTGCAATTGAAAGATTACTACCATTGTAGAAAAATGGAGCTTTAAGCTGGGGCATATGGCTCAGTGGCATAAGTGTCTGCATGGCGAGCACGAGGTCCTGAGTTCAAACCCCAGTGCTGCCAGAAAAAAAGAAAAAGAAAAATGGAGCTTAGATTTCAGTGCAGGTGGCCATAAGCAAACCCTCACTGGGTTTTTTTTTTTACAGTTCTTTCTTTCTGTATGCCTTAGTAATTTATGATACTATACATTTACTCTGGCTTTAATTTGGTTAAATAAATCTACTGTTTGTTTTTAAATTGCTGAGTTTTCACATTAGTTAAGTGTATAAATTGTTTGAAACTCAAAACAATCCTGAAAGGAGCTTTCGTTGTTAATACTCTGTTTTGATGACTGGATTTTATTACAGTTTTTTAAACTTGAGAAAATTTGCAAAAATTCCAGCCTGGGCTATAAAGTGAGCTCAAGGCCAGCCTGAACTGCATAGTGAGACCCTGTCTCAAAAAGACCAATAAATAAATGAATACATAAATAAATAAGAAAAGGGGGAAAAAAGAAAATTTGTGAAAATGAAGGACTTGCTAAACTCACTCTAAATTATATTTTCATTGTGCTCCATTTGCTTTATCATTTTTACTTGTGCATATTTAATATGTAAAATTAGAGAAAATCTGTACAAAGACCTCAAGTTTTAAAAAGAAAAGGATCCTGAGTGCTGTATATCAGGTTTAGTATATGTTTGATTTTAACCTGGTTGAAATCCACTAGAGTGAATTTTTTTGTAGTTCTTGTATGGCCTTCTCTCTGTATATTCTGAGAAAGATTCTTTCCCCTGCGACTGATGGGTGGTGGGCCCCTCTCATCAGTGAAAATTATGTTGTCACTTACCTTCTGCTGGGAGCCACCCCACATCAGCACAGTGTAGCCTCACGACATGCTGGCTGTCGATGTACGGGTGACCATTGTGAGAAACAGGAGCCGCAGGGCCTTTCCACACCAGGACTAAGATGCTCAGGTGGAATATGTAATTTGAAGATCTTTATGTAGCTTCAAGGAGCTGGAAAAGATCAAAGAGCAGGTGAACTGCTTTAAGAATGTTGGTTAGACCTATATACACATTAATAAGAATCTCTGGGAAATGAATTTGTAAATTTGCCGGGTCAAAAGTTATGTGTATTTTATTTTTTAATAATGTCGCCAGTTGCTTTACAAAACAAGAATATTGGTTAGGGTTAATACAAACAATCATGCCTTATGCTAAAAGGATCAATAGAAGAATTAACATTACCTTTCTCAAAGTAAACCTAATTTTGATTGTTGTCATATAAGAAAATTAACTGATTCCTTCTATCCCCAGTCATCTCCAGTCTTCATTAAATTGATTAGCCTATCCACTTGATAAAGACAAAAACTATATTAAAAAAAGCTTGTCCAATTTAAGTGGAAAGAATATTAGCTGTATTCTGACAAATGTAAGATACAGTACCCGTGGGCTGCTTCTCTGTTACTCCCCCCTTGAAGCCATTCTCAAAGCTATGAAATATAGCTTCTTATTAAAGCTGATTATAATAATTAAATACACTTCCCTTTCATAAAGATGAGAAAATTACAAATTATTTGGAAAGCATTGTTTCTAGCATGCCTTATTGTTTCTGAGACATGGGCAGTTTTTAAAGACTATAATGCTGTTCTTTTACATTCACATGTGAATGGAAGTATGAAAAGTAAGGCACTGTTCAGAAATGTTCAGGCTTGTTTTTATTATATGTCAAGTTGTAAACAGCATTCCGTGACAGGTATTTTCTCTCTTTGTCTTCTCTGGAGCTAATTAGTAATTTACACTCTGGTAGCATCTTTCCCAGCCTCACTGTGTGGAAATGCCTGCCACGCCGTCGTGCCTTCCACGCAGCCAGGCCGGCCAATGGCTGGGGCAGACGCTGGTGAGAACATCAGAAGGATCAGGGCTAAAATCTAATTTTTCACGTTGTGTTTTTAAAGGCTTTTGTATATATCTTTCCTGCTCCGCACCACCCCTTCGCGTAGTAGGAATCTCAGGGTCTCCTGTAACCCAGAGCTACTGCCCTTGATTCGGTTTGGGATTTTCTCTTCTGGCATCCAGCCCCACCCCCACACGGTGGGATTTGGGGAGGATTATGAGGACAGTTTGGGGTGTGGAGCCCAGAGCACCCCCGCCCCGCCTTCCTCCGAATCCAGAGCTTCTGGGCATGGCCCCTCGAGCCCACCCGGTGCTGTGCGGGCTTCTGGGCAGGTGAACGAGGGTGGAGGGCGTCCATCGCGCCGCTGTGAGGCAGCCAAGATGCTCGGACCTGCCGCTCGCGCCTCCCCAGAGGAAGGGCAGCCTTAGCGCTGTATCAGCCTTTTCAGAAAGAGTAACCAGAAGGGACTCCTAGCTTGGTTTGAGCATTTTGTCGCAAGAGTCTTGCTCTTCCCTGCACCTCTTGCTGTCTGTCCTCAGTTTTTGGCGTGGGGAAGGTGTATAGGACCCGTCCTGGGCTCACTTGGACAGGCTGTCGGGGTGCATTACAGCAGCAAGACTGTGAGTTTGCAATCAGTTTGGACCAGTTTGTTTTATGAATATAAATTTTAGTTGAAAATTAAAGAAAGTGTGTATAGAGATATTTTGTGTTTTGTGATTTTTTGTATTTTTGTGATTTTTGTGTTTTGAGCCAAAGCCCTTCCAGAACGCTAGATAATTTGTGGTACTTATTTTGCAGTTATAAACACAAATTTATCAAGATAAAAAGGTCAAATTTCATGTCAGAGGTAATGCAGCTCTCCTTGACAAAAATAGTTACCTGGAGGGGTCGTGAAGGAAATCAGATAGGAATTGTGTGAACAGCCCAGTTCAGGCATCATTGCCCGCGCTGGTACAGTCAGATCTTGACTGTAGCCATTGGCGGCTAGTCAGCACTCAGAAATAGGCCATCTTATGTATCCTCGCTCCTTCCTTCCTTCCTTCCTTCCTTCCTTCCTTCCTTGCCTTTCCTTTTCTTCCTTCCTTCCTTCTCTAGCTCTCTCGCTTGCGCACTTTCCCCATCCCTCCTTCCCTCCTTCCCTCCCTTCCTTCTCTAGCTGACGCGCTTTCTCTCCTCTCTTTCTCTCTCTCTCTCTCTCTCCCTCCCCCTTTCCCTCCTTCTTTCTCTCCTTCCCTCCCTCCCTCCCTCCCTCCTTCCTTGGACAAGAGTTTCACTATGTATTTCAGACTGGTCTTGAACTCACTTTATAGCCTAGGCTGGCCCTGAACTCGCAGTGATCCTCCTGTCTCAGCCTCCTGAGTGCTGGGTTATAGGTGTGTGCCACCATGCCTGGCCTCCTACATCTTGTCTATGTGTGATCTTGTCAACGGTTTCATTTTATAAACCAGAGTGTCCAGAACATCCCTTGGAAGGCCACTGCTAATATCTTCCTCTTTTACTTTTCTTTTTCTATGTTCTAATAGAAGCAGTCACTTGTATCTTTTGTATTTCCTTTTCTGCACTTGTGGTACTGGTGACTGTACCCAGGGCCTTTGCACCGAGATACATTCCCCATCACTTTTAATTCTGAGACAGAATTTTGCTAAGAAACCCAAGCTGACTATGAATTTGTGATCCTACTACCTCAGTAGCTGGGATTACAGCCATGTGCCACAGCACCTGATTATTTATTTGTCTTTTTTGAGACAAGGTCTCACTGTGTAATCCACACGGGCCTTGAATTCGCTATTGTAGCCCTGGCTGGCTTCAGACTTGGAATGCTTCTGTTTCAACATCCCCAGTGCTGGGATTACAGGCGTACACGGCCATCCCTGGCTACAGCCACCTGTATCTTAATTTTATTAGATTCTTGTATATCACACTGATTGTGCATTTGACCTTATGACACCTAAAGAGGTCAAAGGTCAGGTTAATAATATTACACAAAAATAAAATAATGTCAGTGAACTGATCAAAAAGATATAAAGATGAAAAAGTAAATATGTGCTTATGGAATTAAATGTATCCTAAATGTTTCTAAAATACATAGTATGGCTTGAGGAGCTTTTTTTTTTTTTGAAAGAGAATATGCCTTTATTCCTTGTTTTGCCAATTAGGCAGGCTGAAT
>NDGN010180892.1:0-10094 GCA_002564285.1 Tympanoctomys barrerae
ATATATATATATATATATATATATATATATATATATATATATAGTGAATGCTTATTTCTGTGTTAACCAAATAAATTGAGTTGAATTCTTTCAACAAAATGAAGACTAGCTTCCCTCTTCCCCAGACCATTAATAGAAGAGGCAATGTTTCTTTTCTTCATTAACTGTATTCAAGTGTTCTCACCCATGGAAGTCACAGAAATTCATTTTAGGGGTATAATTCTTCTCCATGCAACTATTAACAACACTCAGTGAGGATGGGCCCTTGTGATATCACAATTTGGTGGTCTTCTCTAAAAGGTAAAATTGTTGATAAATGTATATGGCATTTGATGTGAAGTTTCTGTAATTCTTTACATGTTCCGATGTTTTTGAGTATTTGTAAAAGACCTATGCTGGTTCCACAAATTTTGTTCTATGACAAGATGGTACCATTGCCCCAACTGCCTTTCTCTTAAGGGTAAGTGTTTCTTTTTTATTTGTTTTTCTTCTCCTTTTTTCTTTTCTTATTTATTTATTTATATATGTGCTCTAGTTACTAATACTCTAATAGGTATTGAGCCATTTTAATATATGCTTACATGTACTAAGAATCATTGTGACAGTGGCAACATAAATATGAAGACTGATAATAGTATTACTCATGGCATGATGGCCAACATTATGTGTCAGTTTCACTGGGATACAGGGCATCTAGATATGGGTTGAATTTTAATTCGGGTTGTATTTGTGAGAGTGTTTCTGGGTGACACTCAGATTTGAATAAGCAGCCTAAATAAAGCAACTCACTCTCCTCAGTGGGTGGGCTTCGTCTAATCGAGTAGAGATCTGAGTAGAAGAGAAGGCTCAGACAAAGCCTGATGGAATTAGAGCCCGGGCATCATTCCACCCGTCTCCAGCTTCAGACTTTGAGGGACATTTACATAATTAATTGCCTGGGTCGCCAGTCAACCAACTGCCAGGTTTGGACCTCTTAGCCTCCTTGGTCATGTGAGTTATTTTTTTACTGTAAGTCTCCAGAGACTAATACCATAGGAAAGGTCAAAATATTTTAAATAATAAATCTATATAAGTAGTGTATCAATAGCTTTCTAAAACACACAGGAAAAGAATACATAGTTCACGCAGCTATTTAAATCAGTTTCTTTATGAAGTCAACTGTTGCAATGAAAAATTTCTCTAGGTGGAATTGAACCCAAAAGAGAAGCTTAAAGCTTTCATTGTTTTTTTTCTCATGCACTTAAATATGCATATTTACATCTACCTGTGTTGAAATGACAAGGAGGCTATAAGCATTTGAGTTCAATCATGTTCATCAATTCAACTGAGAGGAGCAAACATTCCCCTAGCTCTTCAGCTACGTGGCTACATGTCTTAGTATGACTCATGGTCAAACATGACAGCTTGTAGAGCCCTAGATTATTCACCAAGAGTAATGTATAAAAGACACTTTTCTGTAATTGGTCCCAGGGCAAAGGGCTGATCGCGTGGATAAAAGCCTCCAGATATGCATTTAGTTTGGCTTCTAATTAGTGAAACAAAAAAAGAGCTGAACTTTGGAAATTGTGATGAGTCCGTGATCTTTTTTCCTTTAAGGAAATAATCACTTTGCCCTTGAACTCCAAAAGGCCTTGAAATCAACTGATTCTCTTCTTAAGCTCCTTAACAAGCATGGAGATTAGAGGCAAGCACTGGAGAATGGTTCATATAAGATATAAATGATAATGGACAATTGAAAATCACCTATGAATAAAGTACAGGCACCCTAGGCAAATTTCTAACACTTAGTTTATATTTTTAACATGATATTGCTGGGAGTTTTTTGTCATAAAACCCTACATAATGCAGATAAATGGTGAGGTTCCTGGAGAGAGTAAAACTGAATGCAGAGTCCTACTTAAGAGCAGTTCTTTGTGAAATGCTATAAGTGGCATTATTGTTAAATTAAGCTAAGCATGGGATGAAAATAAAATAGAATTTAAATGACTGCATAGCCATGTGACTATTTGTCAAAGAGATTAGTCCATCTTTTTATTCCCTGTTTGTAAAGAAATGCATTTGTGAATAGGAAAAAAGTATCCGTATCAAGTTTAAAAGCTTGAAGCATCTTTAAATCTAATCTCAAACACATTAGAAGGTAAGGAAATACTCTATGCAAGCAATCCCCTTGTACTTGCTCCATTTTGTCTATGGCACTGCTGATATGTGTGTGTGATTCTTTTATAGACTGTTGGTCTCATGCTCAGCCTTAAATGAAGAGTTTGACTTAGTGCCGCTCACCTTGAAGGAAGGCACAGTCTGCACTCTGACTGAAGATGCGGTATGAATTACCTCTTCCTCTGCCACCCACCCCCAAGAAAAGAATAAAGTGTAATGGACCAGGGAGGAGGGTGGGGAGAGGGAAGGTCGGGGATGTGAAATACGGCAGGTTTGGGGAAAGAATATAGTCCTTGTGATTAATATTAATGTTCTGAGCTCACAGACATCAAATTTTATTCTCTCTTCCTGAGATTGGGATAGACCTCACACCATGCCTAGCTTGGTACAAGAGTCTCACAGTATTACTAAATATCAGGAAGGAAAAAGTCCTTAAATGTTCTACTTTGCAAAAAGACCTTGGACAGTTAACTGCTTAATGAAAACACCTTTTAAGGTTCAGAGCATGCCGATACCATCTTTGTGTTCTTTTGACTTCTCCACCCCCCTATTCTGCTTATTCTGTTCAGCCTGTCTTATATATCCATGCTTCTTGGTACTTGTTTAGTTTTAATGAAGATTTAGATACATATACTTATCCATTCAAAGTGTACATGAAGCTCAAATGATGATTAAGTCTTTAACAGTATGATTTGTTATAAATAGTTAGGAAAGCTTGGTGGTTTATTTATTTTTTTTGGTTATGAAGTATATTTCTTTGGCTTCAGAGCTGAATCATCAGTTCAATTTAATCTCATCATATTATTACTGACTGTAACTAAGAACTTTTTTCAAATTAGTAAAAATTGTATTTGTTCTTCATTAAGGCTGACTAATTAAAAGACAATTTATTTTTATGTGTAATTTGGAAGGATTCCTAGAGTGTCAAGCAGGATGAACCAGGATAAGATGCAGTAACAATTAAGCCCGTGATATAAATGGCTCTGACAACAAAAATCCACTTCGGACATTCATTACTTCAGTAATATATCTTACTTTGGTACTGTGTTCCAGGGTTTTTCTTTTCTCTTTGAACCCCAGGAACATAGATCAGTTTGTCCTAAAAGCATTAGTTGCTATCAACAGCAAGAGGAAACCAGTATGGCCTAATTCTGGACACTTCTGCTTAAATTTTACCTCAACACTTTGCAACACAATTTATTGGCAAAGCAGGTCAGATGACCAAGGGCTGGTATAAGTTTTACATATAGAGGTGAGATGCTACAGTCATTCACGGTCAGACTACTACTCTGAACATATTTCCTACCAGTTTTATGTCTGTAGGAATGTACCACTGTAGCGTAGGAGCTTGTGTACTTTCTTGACAGTAAAACTTCTGGTGCTTCAAATGCTGAACATTTGTATTTTGTATTTTTTCATTATCCGAGTCTCAAATATACACTTATCAAAAATATGTTTTTATTTGCCCTGATATATCTGATTTTTTAAACTATGCTACTCTATTAACCAAAACTTAAGCCTTGACCTCTTGCAGATTACATGAGAAGACAGATATTAAACAAATACTGCCTTAAATTAACTAAAATTTCACATTCAGTAAAGTGAGGCAAAAATCAAAGACTTACCATGATATACAATGAAAGAAAATAATTTAGATTAGAATACCAATTAATTATGTTTTCTTTAAGGATATGTTTCCACAGATCAGATTTAAAATCTAAATTCACTAAATGACAACAGTATATGCAAAGATTTGGGGGCAGGTTATGGGTAGAAACTCGTGACCTACAGGGTAATAAAGGGTATTAGTAGTTTTCTGCTAAGAGTATCAACTAGGATAGTAACAAAGATGAAAACACCAGAATGTATTTGAGACCTAGTCAGAAGTAAAATCAGTGGAATTTAGTAGAAGATAAGAGAAAGGACATTGAAGATGGACGGCTAGGTATCTGACTTGTGCAGCTAGATAGTTAAAGATTTAGGCACACAAAGAAAACTGACTTTGGGAAAGGGGTTTATAAAGAGCTAACATACCTACAACAACTTGATGCAAATACTATGAAGATTGGTTTTGGGGTCTAAATCTCAGAAGGCTTGTAGAATCTAAGTCTCGGTATAGTTTCAGTAACATGCATAGATGATACAAAGCACATAAAATAATATAAAGATAGAACATTTTGGGGACTGAGTTTTAATTTTTTAAAACATTTTTAATTTAATACAAGGTCTTGCTACACCATCCAGACTCCTAATGATCCTCCTGTCTCAGCATCCTTAGCTCTGAGATTACAGGCATACAACACTATTCTTGATTTCAGGCCAGCATGGCATGTCCAGGGTTCTGATGCTGGCATAGCATGTGGTACTGGGGATGAAACCCAGGTTCTGTGCTGTCCAGGCAGGCACTTAGACCCCAACCTATCTTTCCAGTCTTGGGGACTGAGTTTTGAGGAGTTTCAACACAGAAGACTTGGGTGGAAGAGGGTGGATGGACCCTGAGAAAAACCAAAAGAGCACTCTTCTATGAGCAGAAGAGAGTATCTGATAAGTAGCGAGGAGATCCCTAATGTGCTAGTAAGGCATCACTCTAAAGACCCAGGACAATGACTTAAGCCAAGCTCTTCAGGTCTGTCACTTGGGGAAAGTCGTATGAGAAATCGTAGCAATGGTTACAAGTAGATTTTACTGTCAACAGAGTGAGTCCTTCCCAACAGAGCAGAGTAGATTTCCTGGGAAGATGAATATGCTTCTTGCAATGTTCACTCATACCTTTTTTTTTTTTTTTTGGACTCATCTCTCTCTAAATATCCCTTGTAAGAGCTTTGGGAAGTATCTGAAAAAGAATTGCTTTCTTGGGACTTATCTCGGTTACTTTGGTCTCATTGCTGAGGTAAAATATGCGACACTCAAATCTAAGGAAGAGAAGGTTTATTTAGCTCACATTTTGTGAAGGTTTGAGTCTGCGACTGACTCACCCTGTGGCAGGGTGGCATGGCACAGGTGCGACAGTTCAAGGTGCCAAAAGATGGCAGAAGCAAGGAGCTAGCTCAGTGGCACAGTACCTGCCGGGCAAGCATGGAGCCTTGAGTTTGATTCCTGGTACCTAAAGAAATAAAGACAAAAAGAGCAAAAGGAAGGAACAAGCCTCTTTCTCTTCCTTATATTATAAGCAGGATACCATCCTCCAGGGTGGGTGTATCAGTCACCCCATCTCCATGCCCTCCTTTTGCACAGGATGAGGATGTTTACAAAGTGAGGACCCTGGCCTCCTTCTAACTTAAACACAACTTCTCAAGTTGACAACATATCAACCATTACAGCATTTAAGGACTGAGGCCCATATTTGCAATTACTTAAATATTTAATGGACATTACCCTTTTATGTTCTTGACCTAACACATTTTATATCACAATAACTCTAATTAAAGTGAACAAACAAAAAATTCAGCAATGTTTTCTACATGGATAAAGGACTTTTGGAGAAATGAGGTGATGCTTAAACTAAATTAATTCCCATAAGAAAGGAAGTCAATATCAGAGGTGACTAAAAAGTATCATAGATCTAGAATTTGCTGAGATCTTATGTGTGGTGATAGGTTAAAAGTGTAGTGAACGTCTAGAGAATTTTATTAAGACTAAGCTCATGATAACTTAAACTCACACTTGGGATAGAAAAGCATTTTTGTCTTTTGGCAGAGACATCAATAAACAAAATAGTGAAGAAAATGTTTTTAAAAATGTCAGTAAGAGTGTGTTTATATCTGTTATGGTTTGTGTCTAGTTGTCCCCCCCAAAGTGTCACACGGTTATGGGGTAGGGACTTCTAGAATTTGAGATTATCTCATGGTCCGCTGGGATTATGGGTCTTAGTACTGCTGGGATTATGGGTGTGAGTACTTCCCCCAGCCTGGAGCAGGTAGCCTGAATGCAATTTAAGGGAGACAAACTTGCTCTCTGTAGCCATTGTTGCCACTCCTCCTTCCTTTGCTCTCTGCTCTTTGCCTCTGCCAGGAAAGGTTGTTTGGTGCCATGTTCCACTTTGCTTTGGAGCCAGCTGAATATGGACTGAAACCTCCAGTCACAGTAAGCTAAATAAACCTTTTCTCCCTTCATGTTGAGTGTCAGGTATTTGTCTCAAGATCAAGAGCAGAGTAACTGAGACAGAATTCTTTTTTAAAAAAGTTAAGTCTGCATAATTAAAATCCTTGAAAGAATAACAGAATAACTTAACTGAAGATGAACTATCAGGACAGCAGTGTATTTTAAAAACTTATGATTCTTATTTATTTTAGGAGATGCTGTTCAAGAACTAAATTTACTTTCAAATACTACACTATTAAAACTATTTTACATTTCTTGGGAGGCTGAAAACAAGGGGAACACTATGAATGATCCATGTAGTGAGACCCTGTAGACCCTGTACTAAATACATAAAAATGATACTATTTTAATTGTTTTATTTCACCTTCTAATTTATGCCTAACCATGGCTATGAAATCCTACTTCTGTTCTTCAGTGTCTTGCCATGGTTGGGATGGTTTATGATAGATTTGAGATAGAGAAGAGTATGACAGAATTTTCTTTTTAAAGATTCTAGTTCCCTATCTCAGGTTCTTAAAGCATTCTGGTAATATCTAGTGCATAATATCTATTTCCTTCTCCCATTATAATGCTGCAAGATAATCGGTTCTCCTCCTCAGAGTCAGTCATCTGTGAAAGTACAAACCAGATCTTAGATCCTTGCTGCCATTGGGGCAAACAATTCTGTTAACCTGAGGCTTTCTCTGAGCAGTTTTATCTTTCTAACTTCTTCCTGCCACCCTCTTTCCAATTTCCATCTGCCCTTCTTTCCTTGCACCATGGCCCGGTCTGCCCTGTGCCTCTGCAAGGACTGTTCCTCTTTCCCAAAATGCTCCTGCCCATTTTCTGATTTCTGACTATGTGACTATGTGACATATTGAGGGGCTTAGGGAGGAGAAGCATATGCTGGATTATTATTTGGGTAGATCCAGTGTAACCAAGAAGGTCCTTTTGAGAAGCTTCAGAGTGAGAGAAAATTGAATCAAGTATGAAAAAATTACTTAAAGAGGAAGGAACGGGCTGCATGCTGGCTTTGAATATGAAGAATGAATCCATAAACCTTAAAGCCCAACCTGTCCACAGACACTAGAAAAGGCAAGGACAGAGGTTGTCCCCTAAAACAGAAAAAAATATCTAGCCTTCTCGTTGCCACAACTTTGACAGAGTTAAACCTGTTTTCAACTTCTGATCATGCAAACCCTAAACAATGTACTTCATTATAAGTCACTTAGTTCATGGCATGTTGTTATACCAGAAACTAGTATAACTTTGATCAAGCATGCTGGCCAAACCAACCTTTTTGTTCCTAAACCAGTTAAGCAAACCCCTTGGGCTGGGGATATAGCTCAGCGGCGTAAGCACTTGCCTAGAAAGTAAAAGGTCCAAAATTTGAACTCCAGTATCAAAAACAAACAAACAAGCAAACAAACAAACAAAGAAGAGGAAGAGGAGGAAAAGAAGATGGAGAGGAGGAGGAGGGGAACCCACATATGCTACTTTTAACCTATTTCCTGTTTTCCATATATAAAAACCCTACGCAATTTTGTCTTTTATAGCACGTGTCATCTTTTGAGATTATGAAATTACTTGATTATTATCTATCCCCACATTGTCTGATAAATGGCATTATGTCAAAGCCATAGTTTGTTCAATACAAAGAATAAATATATCAATTATAGAGATACTGATGAGAATTATTCTTGGCACCAAAATATGTGAGAATTAAGAGAGAAAGTAACAAAAGATAGTCTGTACTTTTTATTCTTCAGTTCCAATTTTGTTTAAACACTCTGCTTTGAAAGTGGTTTTAAGAGTGAATTAAAACATACAGCAAGGCAAACCATCTTCTCTCAGTCTGACGGAGGGTGTACAGGCTGAGAACTATGTGGTTAGAGAGCTGGCACTTCACCACACTTGCACTGGGCTATATTGGTAAGAGAAGATGCCACTTAGCAATGATAAATCCTTAAAAGTCACTTTCCAAACTCAAAATATTGAAATGCCTCCTGTTGCCCCAAATATAACAAACTCAATTAATTTTGCTGGGTGCTTAAATAAATGTAGCTATCATTTTATTATCATGCTGATCAGAGATCGCAGATGCAAGCAGCAAACCAGAGCAGTTTTAAACAGAAAATACAATTTCTTTTCTTTTTTTGTGTTTCCGGGAAGGGTCTACAAGGGTGTTCAGGGTCTCACTACAAGATCAGACTTGTAGTGATCTGGCTGTTTACAGCCTCCTAAGAGCTGGGATTACAGGTGCGCATCACCATGCCCAGTCTCAATTGCTGTCTCAGAGCGCCCCACCAGGGATCGAACCCTGGCCCCTGCTCCTGCTTGCTGGTGCTTTAATCTACTGAGCTACTTGGCTGGCCCTTACAATTTGTTTTTAAAGCAAAGAGGTGGTAGGAATGGATAGAAAGGCATAGAAAACTAGCAGACTAAGCACTTGCTTGGCAAGGGCAGAGACCAGGGTTCAATTCCTGGCACCACATGCCACACTGGCCCACCCCTGGGCACACTAAGCCAGCCATAGAGACCAGCAGTCGTGGTGCACACCTGTAATCCGAGCCCTTGGGAGGCTGAAAACAGGAGGATCACTGAGAGTACGAGCTGCATTGTGAGAGCCTGTACCAAACACATTAAAAGACAAACACATACCAAGAAATAGAAGCCAAAGAAATCCATCAGAAGCGAGGCCCAGGCATGGGATGACACCGCCAAACACAGATACTGCAGCCCACGCCACTCACTGTGGGCAGTGCTTGTCATCCCAATGTCACCGTCATTGGTAATGCAACTTCCTCTATCCTAGACCCTAGGGGTTGCTGCCTCTGCCATCTCCTGCCACCAGAACCATTGCTCTTCTGTTTCTGTGAGTGTGCTGAACTCCCAGACACACTCCTCCATGCTGTGGGTAGGTCCTGGAACCCACGTGCCCTTGACCCAAAGGGAGTTGGGAAATGAGTAGCTGGGCTCCTTAGTGTCTGGAATGAGAAAGGATCCTGGCCCCCAGCAAGGCTTAATTTGGGGAGAAAATTCGGTGAAGGATAAGTTTAAAAATAATAAAAGGTTGACGTCTACACAAGCAGCATCCTTCTTGACTTAGTTAGAAGTGGGGTAGTTCCTAAATCCAGAATGCAAGTGTTAATTTTGTGACACTCCCCCCATACCCTCGATTTGAAATATTTCTCTGTGGCCTTGGGAAATGTATTCATTCTTTATCCTCAAGAAAACTTCTGAGTCCAGATCTGGCTCCTAAGACACTGCTTTTCAGGTCTGGTGTAATACACCTGTGCCCAACCTTTTGATCAAAGTCAGAATAAAGCAAGAATATCTCAGTTCTTGAAAAGTTCGTTTTGGTTGGAGGGAGGGACTGCATTTCCTGTTTTCTGTTGTCCTTACAGGGACTATTCAAACAGAGCCCCTACTGATTTTTACTTCCACCTGGAATTTTTTGTAAGCAACATATAAAAGAGATCTATCGAGTCCCCCAATCAATGTCGGTTTATTATTGCTTACCCAAGTGTTTAATAAACCTATCCCCATCCTGGGCCTAGCTTTAAATACTTCATTGACTCAAACAAAGCTGCTCTTTTCTTCCTGGCCAAAGTGGCCATATAAACTATAATTAAGTACTAATTATGGGCTCTACTGGTCAGATAGGAAAAACCAGAGTCTATTATGAAAGCCCCAAACAGGACTTAGGAGGTTTTTGCTGTAGGATATTATTATAAATAAACAAAATGAAACATAGAATTGAAAAAGATGCAAGGAAGAAGTTGTTTTCTCCCAGTGTCTCCTGATATCAGTGATGTGGCCATTGACCTCATATATTACTTTTCTGTTTTTTTTTT
>NDGN010181136.1:0-10497 GCA_002564285.1 Tympanoctomys barrerae
TGCTTCCCTGGCAAGCACAAGGGCCTGAGTTCAATCCCCAGTTCTGAAAAAAAAAAAAAAATTTATATACAAATAAATGTTTGTTATGGTTTAGATCTAAATTGTCCCTCACAAGAGGGCCAGCCAAATAGCTCAGTGGATTAAAGGGCCTGAAAGCAGGCACCGGGGCCAGAGGTTCAATTCCCAGACCTGCCATGCAGGCCCCAACCCTGGGGCACACTGACAGGGTGATTGAGACTGGATGTGGTGGCACATGCCTATAATCCCAGCACTTGGGAGGCTGTGAACAGGAGAATTATTATAAGTCCGATCTAGTAGTGAGACCCTGAACACCCTGTAGAACCTTCCCTAAAATACAGAAAAAATAAAAGTAAAAAAAATAAAATAAAATATCCCCTACGAGTCTCATGTGTTCAGAAATGGGGCTTTTAGAAGGTGTCTTGCATATGGGGGCGCTATATTCCTCAGTCGATTGATGCATTGGTACACTGCTATGGGGTAGCGGTCTGTTGGAGGCAGGTCATCAGGGCTGTGCCTTGGAAGTGTGTGTCTCTTACTGGTGCTGCCCCTGCCCTCTGCTTCCAGGTGCCATGAAGCAAGAAGCCTTCTCCCACCACAGCTCCCCACCACGAGGTCCCTTCTTTGCAGCCAGCCCACTGTGGGTTAAACACTGAAACTGGGAGCCAAACTAAATCCCTCTTCGTGCAAGCTGCAGGTGTCAGGAATGGTGCCCCCAGTGACAGGAAAGCTAATTGATACAGTCTTCTAGTCCTCTTGTTTATCTCTCTTCTGGAAGAAGCTAGAGGGGAAAATGCTACAGAAGAATAGAGAGAGTAATATAAATGTATCATTATATCAAAACTGAATCAACAAAACAAAAACTCTTTTCAGATTCCTGTAATGTCATTTCTTCTACAGACATCTGTATTAGTCTTCAACTGCTACCAGCTTCCTGAAACTACTATGCCCCAGAGATACATATCATATCTGAGTCAGGATCAAATTTTTGTTCAGCCCTTAAGACTACATATTGTAATATCTCCCTCTCCCAAAATAATAGAACTCTCCAATCTGGTTGGAGACACCCATGCTCCATTACTTACCTCTTCTTAACAGGCTCCAACTCCTAACAGCACACTCAGCTACAAGCTTGATAAGCATAACACCCCCTGGCCCAATCATTTTCCAAAACCCCCACCTATGGATACATAGACATTTGGGGGGCTTTATGGGTCTAAACCATAATATGTGACTACTAACACAGCATCTTCCTCTTTATGTTTTTCTTACTCCTTTGTCTTCTGCTTCAATACCTCTTTTGTCTTTTACCTACGATAATTTTCAATCATAATATAACTGACCAAATATGTCTTTCTATGGATTCTACTATATACACTGCAGCAATAGAAAAAAGAAAACACAACTAATTCTATCACCCATGTTTAATATAATCACTTCAGTAAATTTCTGTAGCATATAAGACACCAAGTTGCAAAATCAGTTTGAATTTTAAGGTCTGACAGACAGAATTGGTTTCCTGACGCCTGCCTTGCAGCACTCCTAAAGTGGATATTGCATTACTTTATTGTTTACCAAGTGCTCCCATATAATTGGGAAATAGCAAATGTACTATTTGCCACTGCTTATCTTTTCCAGATAACTATCAAAAATAATCACTTCTATTTTATTTCAGAAACAGGTAAGATAGGACATGTGGGGTCTCTGATATGCCAGTTGGAGGCTTTGCATGACACCTAAATTCAAAACAGAATATGCAGAGCTCTTTCCACTCCTTCAGGTACAGGGCTGCTGGTGTGGAGAATCTACTCCAAACTGCAAATTATTTTGAATTAGACACACATGCCACGCATTCACGGCAGCCCAGCATTTGGCACCTATTGCTTGTCCCATCCACAAATGCAGAAGAAAATGACTTTTCCCCCCTCAGGCACTGCGCTATAGAAAACCGTGATGACAGTCCATCTCTGGTATTATGTTTTGTGGGAGGAGAGAAGTTCATTTCAAATTAATTTATGATCTGTGAAAAGTGCTAGAAACATGCTTCACTGCACCAGAAGTCAGGATGCACCACTCCCTTATAAAATCCATTTCAGGGGCTCTAAGGGCAAGACAAGCCTCGCTCCTCCTAGGTCAGACATCTACCTTTAGCTCCTGGTATTCAGAGCCATGGAATCAATTTAAAGAGTCAAAGAGGCCTGTCATCTGGAGAGTCTTGGAAAGGCTACAGTAAATGCTGCCACCGCATCTGAAGGCTGAGCTTAGAGGAATTGCAGTTTACCAGAGGTATCACCTGGACCAGTGCACATATGTTTTTCAAAAACAAACCAAGTCCTTTTCTCTTACAAGAGCCTCATTTCTCATTATTGGAGACTGTGCAGGGCAATAGCCAGTTTTTCATCTAGTTTTGCACTAATGTAACGCTTGTCAATAGCCGATTGGTCCCATTTGATCCAGGGCTTACACATACCAAGAGACTTCATTACAATCACCAAATGTGTCAGGCCCTGATTAAAGTTGTTTTTCCTGCGGGGCTTATGGATCCATATCTATTTTGCTGCTCCCCAGCTGTCTCATAACTCAACTATGAAGCTTTCCTTCAAAGCTAGGCTTTTTGGTTGACACCTGTTTTTGCACAGCAATATTACTAACACACACAATTATGAAACAATTTTTCAGAGATTTATAAACTCTTCTCCAGATGCAGAGAAATTTGCCCCACTATGATTCAATGAAAGTCATATTAATTAGTAGCTTGAAAAAATAGAAGATTTTGGCATCAAATACAAACACTGACCCTCCAGGACTCCTGTGTTTTATATTGTATTGACAGTCAGACTTGGAGCTTGTTCAGGGCTTCTCTGTTTGAAGGGAAGCAGTGTTGATATGGAATTCAGAATTCCTTTCCGTAGGTGTTGTAAATGATTTTATTTTAAAACTTCGTGAGACAAGCAAATCTTAGGGACAAGACAATGAAGAGAGACTGGCTAACTTAAAAGTGAGGGTTAGACCTGGGACAGACATAGAAGTAGAAAAACTTCCAGGAAGTTAATAGTTAAGGTAATGACATAGCATTTCAGAGCTAGGTATTTTATACAGGGAAATAACAAACTATGAAAAAGTCATGCTAGAAATCGGCACATACCTGCCCCAGTATGCTGGAGGTAAGGCTGTAGATTAACCAGATATGGAATAACAGTGAAAGTGCAGCACTCAGGTATGAGACAGGTGTCTAGGCAGAAACTTTGGACAGCAGTACTCAAAAATCAAAGGATAACCAAGGTCAGATGTTGCTTTTTTTAGATCATAAGAGCCACAAACTGCAACCAATAAAGTGACCTTACCTTGTAAAGAGGTAATACCTGTACTCTGTCAAAATCTGACCGTTTCTACAGAGCACCGACCAATTCCACAAGTCGCCTAAGAAAAATAAATAACTGCCTCTGCAAAATGAAAGGATGTATTTCATGATCATCAGATCCAAACATTGTGTCTCACAAGGCCCTTGCTCCTTCCAACTAGTTCTTGTTCTCTAATTTTAGATCCACTGTAAGAATCTCATGTAAGATATTTTCACACATCATTGCCTAACTTAGACCAATTCCTCTGGATTCCCAAGCTTTTGGAAGAATTAAAATAGTGACAAAACCAAGGAAGGTGGCACAGACTGGGGGAAGACCGGAAGTAGAAGTCATGCTTTTTACAGAATCACACCATCTATTCATAATCTGACTTTGTAGAAATATTTAGAGTTGATTTAGCATCCTCATTTTAAGGAGCCCAAAAATCTTTCTTCATAATACTAATCCATGAAGATTTTTTAACTTATTCAGGATGTTAATACTCAAATTTAAGACTGTAGAACAAAAATCTATTATTTTCTCTTTTTTATGTATTTAGTACAGGGTCTACAGGGTCTCATTACACAGATCGGACTCATAGTGCTCCTCCTGTTTTCAGCCTCCCACGTGCTGGGATTACAGGTCCACACCACCACGCCCAGTCTCAGTCACTGTCTCAGCATGTCCCCAGGGTCAGGGTCAGCACAGCACACCCAGGATCCAACCCAGATCCCTGCACCTGCCTAAGAAGTCACTTTAGTCCACTGAGCTATCTGGCCAGCCCTCAGAATCTATTATTTTCATAGGAGCAAATTATTTTGTAAATAATATTTAGTAACAGATCTTTTAAAAATATACCAAGGGTGATAAATCAATTTTAATAATATATTTTATACAATATACATCTTCCACATAAAAAAGCTTTGACTAGAATTCATAACAAAAACTTTTTATAATGTTGGCCTTAAGTTCTTTTCTGTGAGTACAAATAGTTCCAATTCTTGTGCTACAGTGGCTCAAATTGATAAAACTATAACAATAATGTTTAACTTGTAAGAGCTTTCCATTGGCTTCAGACTTGCTTCCTACCACTTTTATGTTCAATTGTGATGAAAAAGAAAGAGTGTCAAAGGATTCTTTAGAACTTTTAAAGAAAATGTTAAGAACTTACAGATACGGCTTACTATTTCTCTTATGGTTGTCAAAGCAAAATTTAATTTGAGACTCTTGATTATTCTCTGTGTTCTACCACTGATGCAGAGAAATAAAATTCACTAAGCCTCATAGCTTTGTTTATAGTCAGATTAATATCAAGGAAAATAGACATTTTGGAGGAAGAAAGGGAATTTGTTCTTTATTGTATGAATTTTCCAAAAATGTTTATAAATAATAATGAGAAATGAAACATTATTGATATTCTCACTTTGGTTCCTATTAATAAAAACAAAAATATTTCTACAAAGCTGTCTTGTAGAGTAAAAACGGTTTTGTAATTTTGTTTCTCCCAATAAGATATATTCATGACAAATGGGTTGTTGCTGTCATTTTAAAAACTGAAATTAAATTTATTTTGCAGTCTTTTTATTGATAAGCTCATAGAAGGAAAGCCCCATTCTTTTCTTTTCCTGGAAATAATTTATTTTAATTGCTAAGGGTGATTATTGCATGCTTTTACAGGATGCAATGTAGTATTTTCATATGCATATGTTTTGTAATGGTCCAATCAGGATGGAATTCAGCATAGAATTCCATCATCTTATACACTGGTCATTTCTTTGCTTTGCTTTCAAAATCTTCCCTTCTAGCTTCTTGAAATACACCATTGGTCACTGACAGTGGGTGTAATCACACCTGGCGGTAGAGGATCAGTGCTCCTTCCTCCCACCTAACTACCACTGTGCCCCTTTCACCTTTCTCCACTCTCTCCACACTCTCTAACCACCATTTTACACTCAACTTTCATAAAATCAACATTTTTAAATTCCACATGAATGAGTTCCTATATTTGCCTTCCTGTTCCTGGTTTATTTCTCTTAATGTAATGTTTTCCATTCTCACATTTTCTCAAGGGACAAAATTTTATCCTTTTATGGCTGAATATTATTCCATTGTGTTACATGACACATGATATATATGATATACCATATTTATCCATTCATCTGTTGATGGGCAGGTAACCAAGGCAATTGTAAATAATGCCTATCACAGTGGGAATGAAGATGTCTCTTCTACATGGATTGTATTTCCTTTTAATATATGTATCGGCAATGGGATTGCTGGATCATGTGGGTCATGTAGTTCTGCTTTCTCTCTTCTATAATGGCTATACTAACTAACATTCCACCAACAGTGTATAACTTTCCCTTTCTCTATGTCTTCATCAGATTTTGTTAGATTTTTGTCTTTGTGATAGTAGTGCAACTGATGGGAAGTGGTATTGTGGTTTTATTTTGCAGTTCCTGATGTCTAATGATAGTAGTTTTCAGATACTTACTGACTTTCATGCTTTTGTTTTTGAGAAATGTCTAGTCAGCTCTTTTACATATTTTTAATGAGATAACTTATCTATTATGTTTTGTTTTGGTTTTTGTTCTGCTATAACATTGTTCCTTATAGATTCTTGCTACTAACCTTATTTCAGATACATAATGTGGAACTGTTTTCTTCCATTATATCGATTTTTACTCTCTTGGTTTTTCCTTTTGCTGTGTAGAAGCTTTATAAATTAATATAATCCTGCTTGCCTATTTTTGCCTTTGTTGTCTGGATTTTGGATTTGTAGCAACAGGAGCATTGCCTAGACCTGTATCAAGTTTTCTTCTAGCAGATTCATAGTTTAGGTCTTACATTTAAATCTTTAATTCATTTTTCATTGATTTGTGTATGTGACAAGAGGGGTCTAGTGTCATCCTCCACATGTGAAGATCCAGCATTCCTAACCCCACTTACTGAAGAAACTTTCCTTTCCCCCATTGTTTGGTCTTAGTACCTTTACAAAAAATCAGTTAGGAAGTCTTTCTTTGATACACTAGAGCAGTGGTTAAAAAACCTATGGCGAGTGTGCCACAGCAGGCTGTTTGCATGCATTGAAAGCTCTACAAGATTTGCTGTCACAGCACTATAGGATTTTCAGTAAGTTTATAAATATATAAATACCATGCTAGAAGATATGAGAATACCTAAGACTATTTCAAGAAATTTGGTTTTAAAAAAGTTTAAAATGAAGCACATTTTATATAAAATATAACCTTGCTTTGGGGGTCAAACTACCATGAGTGGCACTTAAACTTTCAGATGTTTATTTATTTATTTATTCATTCATTCATTTAGTACAGGGCCTCACTACCCAATTTGGACACATAGTGATCCTCCTAACTCAGCCTCGCCAGTCCTGGGATTACAGGTGTGTGCCACCATTCCCAGTTTCAGTGGCCATCATGGCACGCCCGGGATTCTGGACCAGCATGGCATGTGGTACCAGGGACCAAACCCAGGTACTTGTATTTGCCAAGCAGGCGCTTAGACTTTTGAGCTATCTCCCCAGCCCAAGAGAGAACATCTTATTCTAAGAAAAACTACCTATAATCCTTCCAGCATGTTTTTTATTCAAGTAACAGAAAATATTTTAATTACCAGAATGAAAGTCCACTGTTTATGGAAATAACCATAAAGAATTTTGTCACTGAAAAATCTCGCAATCCATTGGCTATGATAGAGTGATTCCTGGTGTTCTTATTTAACTAAATTAAAGTTTTAATCACACTCCACCGAAAAAGGAAACTGTTTTGTGAATAGCAGTATTCAGATATTGATATCTACAGCTGATATTACTTCCATTTGAGTTCAAGCAGGAAGTCCATAAAAATATCTAGAATTTTGTGAAATTTCTGTTTGATCCAACAGATTTGTAGATCAGTGACCAGGATTCTTACTGTTCTAGGAAATACAAGTAGGAGACAAAAATCTCATGTATTAAAAATATATTTTAAAGCAGGTTAACCTTTTGCAAACCAAAAGCAATGAAGCATATGACATGACTACATGATATATTTTTTTCTCTTTTAAAATGTTCTATTTTATTTTTAAACAGAATGCAAAACAATAAAAAATTAGAAATGATACAAACTTTCACTATACAAAATAATAGGAATTTGACAGTGGTCATTTTATTGCACAAAGTTGTCTTCATATTATTTGTTTAAATTTCTAGATATAAGCATGCAAAATTAATTTTAAAAAGTTATAAGAAATTAAAAAGAATTTTAAAAATTAAACATTAACTTCTTTTTTCAACAGGACAGTAGAAGTAGTACAATTACCTAAGTCATCCTGAATGTACACATAAATACATCTTTTTCCCTTCCTTCTTTCTTAATTTTGTGCTTTGCCTCATCCTAATTTTTCTTTCCCTTTCACAATTCTATTATGCCTTTCAGATTTTATTTACTCTTTCAGGTTCTTAACAGGAGCATTCTTAGATGATGCAATGGTTGCACGTGAGGGTGTGATTTACTTCACTTATGAGCATGGTCTCTCGTTACATCCCTTTATCTATAAAGCCCTCAAGTTTAATGACCATATATTCTGACATACGCTTCCTTTCCTTGTATTGCTCCTTATGTGAACTCTTTTCTGTCTTCTATTTTTTCCTTAGGTATATACCCAATTTTTGTACCATTTTTCTCTTCACTAAGTTGTTCTTATTCTCTTCTGTTTCTTGACTTTTTTAAGTGCACTTGTCTTCTCATTTTTGTTCACATCTGCTATATGGGTCTTCTGCTATATGGTTCATAAAGATTAGGTTCAGTAACCTAATCTAAGGTTAAATTCAATATTTTCTGCTCCCATTTAGAAATAGCACTGAGAAAAAAATGTCTCAAATTCAAATCCAAATGTATGATATATTTTCAAAATCTGTGCCCAAAGCTCCTACATCCAAAAAGAAAATCATATCAAAATTTTGAATCCTATATACATTATGATTTGCTTTCCAGTATGATATACCTAATTAAAAATCAGCATTTCCTATAGGGAGCACTCAAATCGATTACATAGAGCAATGAAGTATTGTCCAGGTAAAAAGGAATTATTAGCTCCATAGCTGCCTATCTTGACCATCTTGACAACTTCTGAATTTGAGGTTCATGCGCTACTTTTTTTTTTTTTACTTTTTTTTTTTTTTTTTTTTTTTTGGTACCAGAGATCAAACTCAGGACCTTGTGCTTGCTAGGCAAGCTCTTATTCCACTGAGCTATATCTCCTGGCCCTCTACTTCCATCCTTACACAGGATTATTGCCCTGTATTCATCCACTAATATATGCATATTGAATCATATTATGGTAATAGTTAACTTCAGTCAAGTTATCAACAGCTAATACAATTATATGACCGACTAAATAGATCTACATCTTGCATGAGTACCTTGTATTCCTGAACAAGATAAATGAAAAACAATAATCTTAACACTGGCAAATTGTAATAGCTAATAATTGTTGATCATCTACTTTGTCCGAGTGCCACCTTCAGTGACCATTAGATTTTCTTCCCATTTTTTCAGCACTTTGAAGAAGGTATTATATTGCCCATTTCACAGATGAGAAAACAATGGCAAGACAGTTTGACCTCCCCATGATAGTAACCGAAAAAGTGAGAATCTAAATATAAGCTGGTCTACTGTAAACACCTATGCTCTTTCACTATCCTACATTGCAGTGTAACCTTATCAACAACAGGTAGGATTAGAGTGATGCCAAAGAAGACTACAAACATTAAATCAATAATTTTTTAAAGTTCTTCGAAAAATATTTAAATGTCTGCCTCCCCAGTGAGGTACTCATATCAGTTATGTCAACATGTTTGAGATTTTGCTCAAAAGGAGGCAATTTCTGCTGCCGTTTCTGCCTTGATTATAGGAAAATAACTTCCATGCAGCTGAGTATGCAAGCTTACCAGCATGGGTTACATCTTCCTCCTTATTTATTGCTTAAAACTATGCCCCTTTCTTTGGCAAACAGCACAATTAGTTAATAATAACTCTATTATCCTTCTCTAAACAAGACTACTGCAGAGGTGACACTCAATTTCTGCAGCAGAGGCAAGCAGATGGCTCTTCATGGCCCCCCACTGGCCCGGCCACAGAGTGACTTTAATGACAGCCAGTTGCCCGCCCTCTCAGGATGAAACACACAAATCAGCTGCACACTGGGGAGAGAAGTGGGCAAGAGAGGCAGAGGTACGACTAGCTAAAGGAGAAAGAAGCAAGGAGAATGAGGCCAAGCACACAGGTCCACTTAGAATTGGTTTGTTCCACTAAATAATTACTCCAAAGGAAGACAGACAATTGATATACAATTTCAGTTATGTCATGGGACAAAGCATAACATTCAATCTAATGCCTGGGCTTCTTGCCCGTAATAAAATGTATTTCATAGTGAGGCTGATAGCCTGCATAAAAGGAAGTTGAATAATCTTTATTTCCAGTATAAATCATGACTGTTCGTTCACAAAATGCTCTCCTTTTGCAGGAATTACAGGAAGGAGTTGATGTCAAAGTGCAGTGCAAAGGACAAGCAATTTAAGTATATTTTTAAATGTCAATCCTTATGTGAAATCTTGTAGTGTACTAAACATTTTAATCTTTATTTTGGCTAAAATGAACTCAAATTATACCTTATCATACGGGGTATATTATCCTTCTTTTATAAATGCAAATTTTAAGACGAGTTCTCTTGCTTAATTTACCTAGTGTTTCACTGGTAGAAAAAACAGGAGTTCATTACACACTTTTGACCAAGGACTTCAAATCCAAACCCAGTTAGGTACTTTCCATAAGATCACACAGCTTTTGACCATACACTGTATTTTGTTTTTCTTTTTTTTTTTTTTTTTAGACAGACTCACTGCTTTGCCCATGCTGCTGTCAAACTTGTGATCCTGCTTCTTCAGCCTTCCAAGTAAAGTAGCCGGTGCTACATGTACGTGCCACCAGATCTAACAGCATTTTATCTTTGAAGGAGCATCTGTATAGAACCAACAGCTACACTTTGGTATTTCTGCAGTCTGAGCCTGGGAGCCTACACTTGGTTTTATACCTCACGGTGAATATTAAACAAAATACCACACATTTGAATTTTGTGC
>NDGN010181342.1:0-11769 GCA_002564285.1 Tympanoctomys barrerae
TCCACTCCACACCCCTCTCCACTCCACACCCCTCTCCACTCCACACCCCTCTCCACTCCACACACTCCACCTTCCCCATGAATCATCACGCCTCCACCCCGAGGACCAGGCACATCACTACTCACTCTCTCAGCCAGTGCCTGTGGAACCAGGCCCCAGGATCCCTCAGACCCTGGCAACTCTGGCACATGCACCTAACATACATTCATCACATGCCTATTTCATGACTCGGGAGCTCAGTGTTGGCCAGCTTGTTGCAGGTAATGTAAGTGGTGAACCTGGCTCCACAGCCAAGCCGTGCAGCCCTGCCCACGCCTCATCCCACCATCCCTGTCCCTGCCCTCCCTACCCCCACCCCTACTTTGCCAGAATGTTCACCACTGCACCCCAGCACCCAGAATGACAGGAACACAAAGCTGATCCTCTAGGACAGTGATAGGGAACCTTTTGGGGCTTCCACAGACACACCTTCACTGTAGCACACATGCCATAAGTCTGCCACCTCGGCTCTAGGAGAGGCCCTCCCCCAGTGAGGGCGCAGGCAGCACGCCCTGAATCCACTCACTGACCGTCAGACCCACCTTCCTACTTCTGGCCTCACAGAAGTGGCAGCAAGGAAATCACACCGGCTCCCAGTGCTCTGGGTCAGCATGGTGTCTCAGTTACTCTTCTCTTGTCGCTGGGACAAATACTTGACACTTAAAATGAAGGAAGGAAAGGTTTATTTCACAGTTACTGGAGGTTTCATAGCTTAAAGCAGCCTGAATTACAAAGCAAGACCTCGGAGACTTATTTCCTTAGGAGAGAGGGTCAGTGCCTCAGTCTTCTCCAAACATCTCCTCTCTGCCCGAGATGGCCTTAACCACAGACACCGCCACCCCGTGCTATAGGGCCTGGAGGAGAGGCTGGGGCACCACCATGTCCAGGGTGACTCACTCCACACATCCAAGAGAGACTGCAGGCCTGGGCGGGCAGGCAGTGGAGCAAATGCTTCCAGTTTAATGGCTCGAGCCTCTCTGGCCCCCACTCCTCAAGCCCCGCCCTGGCCCTCTGGCCCCGCCCCTCAAGCCCCTCCCTGGACCTTTGGCCCTGCCCCTCAAGCCACACACTGCTCCTCAAGCTGTGTCTGCCCCATGACTTACATGGGAGTCTCTGGGCAATAGGAGTCTCTGGGCAACGCCATCCACCACCACCATGCCCATGAAGAGAAGGAGCTAGAGGCGGGTAGCGGGGCTGCTGCCTGAGCCACACGACAGGCTTTCCGCCCTGTGCCACAGCTCCTGGGCCTGCTGGTCTCCCTGCTGGACCAGCAGCTCTGCGTAGCCTGTGCTGCTGTTCAGGGAGGCGCCACACATGAGGAGGAGCTGGGAGAGCCAAGCACCACCTGCTCTGCAGCCATCACAATGAGCCACCACACGTGATTTCTTCCTGGAGGGCACTTGCTGACACACAGCCCTGTGCACACGTGTCTCCAGGGAGCCATGCGGACAGCCGTGTTAGGGACCATGCACCCCAGCACCTCAGGCCAACCAGGGAGGACAGCAGCGGCCTGGACACACTGCACTGGGGCCGCTTCACGCCCCAGGGTCTACTCTGTGTGAGCAGCCAGCACTGCACCAAGGCCAGCTGGGCTCTGATGCCCACACTTGGCGATGGCGGTGGCCTTGATGACACTCGCCCTCAGCACCATTCCCCAGAGACATGGCAGGATGTCCCTATGCACTGAGGCTGAGCTAAACTCACCACTTCCTCAGGCCTAGCCAGCTGGGACGCAGCCCTCTGTCCTCCACTCACCCCCTCACACACACTGGCACCCGATGCCCTCAGTCACCAGGGGTCCACAGCATCAGTCCCCCAGGGAGCCACCAACATGCAGCCCACCTGCACTGAGCCCTAAACACAGCCTGCACTCTCCCAGGCCAGTAAACACTGATTCATGAGTTATTGTGCGGCACTAAGAGTGAGACACAGACAGCGAGGCCAAATGTTCTCCTCTCCCTGACAGGATACGGTCCAACTCTATGGCTGTCGTGCCTCCCTTCTTCTTTCTCCCTCACCTCCACAAGGGTGACCTGTGACCACAGCCCCAGCATCTTCCCAGCCCCTCTGTGTTTGCTTCAGCAGCTGTCCTCTGGGCTTCACTGATAGGTCAACAGCTACTGCCTCTGTGAGGAACCCTAAAAAACTACTACTAACAGGGAAAAGATTGGGGTGGGAAAGGGACCACTGCTGAGATCTCCAAATATCCCAAACCCCAGTGGGTCAACCAATACAGCCATCCCTCCCTGAAACTCAAGGGAAGTGGTGTTCATAAGAATTTCAGCCACATCATCATAACAGAGATACAGGAGCTGTCGAGAAGTGTCTTGTGAAGTTTACTGTGCTGTAGCCATGACAGCAGAAGGTGTCCTAGATGCCCCACAACTGCTCTAGGAGATATTCGCCTGTCCCAGATGACTGCTCTGAGTGTCTCTGAAAATGCCCATCAGATCCTCAAAACGCAAGAAACTGCATGCACGGGCCCCGTCCTACTCTTCTGCATAAACAGCGCTCCAGCACATTCCTCTGGGTAAGCTAGTGCACTTCTACCCATATGCTGCAGGACAGGTCCCAGTAAGTCTCACTTGGGTGGTTCTATTGCCTTCCTGAGATTCTTATCTCAGATGGGGGGTGCTGTGTGGATTACACTAAAAATGGTGGCAAAACACTAAGGGCCCTTAGCCAGGAAGAGCTGCAGGGAGTGGCAGAGTAGTGAAGAACAGAGACTCATGGGAACCTGAGGAGACAGGCAGACACTGGCGAAGTCCAGCAGAGCTCCGCAGTGACCTCTGAAGAGTCCCAGAGAAGCAGGGTAAGCTGCTGAAAGAGCTTCAGAAAGCCATGAAGAGGGCCACAAGCCTGCTGCTCCAGTCACCCAAGAGATCAGTAAAGCACACGTCTGGGCCGTCTGAGTGGGACACAGGGTAGGACCTCAGGACTGCATGTGGCCCCTGGCCCCTTCTTCTCTGGCTCTTCTACTTCAGTCTGCTTTCTAGCTGCCATGAGTTGAGGAGCCCCTTCCACCACAGCCCTCCACCATATGCCTTCCTTGGAGACTGAGAACCAAAATAAATTCCTTCTCCTTTAAGATCTGTATGTGCCATACAGGTTATATGCAAATGCTTTTATATGAAGGTGTACATGGACTTTGGTATCCATGGGTGGTCCTGACCCCAAGCCCCCACGAACACCAAGGGAGGACTGCATGGAGTAGCCCCTCTGGATGCCCAAGGGCTTGAGCTCTGTGGTAGCCTATAGGCATAAGAAGAGGTGAAAGCCGGACCTTCAAGGAGCAGACTTCACAGTCCGCCAGGGTCCTCTTGGCTCTAATGCCTTAGGAAGGACCTCTTCAGCACAAAGCGGTGAGTCTGCCCAGCAGTACTGCCGGGGGGTGGGAGAGAGTGGCAGAGTCAGCACAAGGCCTGGCTTATGGTGGCCTCCCAAGGACCAGGTGGAGCCATCACAGCCTTGGCCTCATGCCACAGATCAAAGAGTTGCTTCGCACACCAGTAGGCACACCCTACAAAATTGAGGACACTGTGGGCATCAAATAAACATCCACTCATTGCACCCAACAAATGGTCACCCTCACCAGAAGACAGCCCAGTCAGACTCTGTTCCACTGACCTGAATGCACCCATCATATTTTTAAGATGTAGAACACAAGTCACATAATCGTCACAGTGATCCTCCTTGGACTTGGACTCACAGTGGTCCTCCTGCCTCAGCCTCCCTCCCGAGTGCTGGGATTACAGGTGTGCACCACCAGGCCTGCTGTAATCAGCACTTTTGATAAATGACCAAATGAATAACAGGACGAGAGCATGTGCAAGTCAAAGAATCAAGAACAGTGGTGCCAGCGAGAAGGTTGTTAAGGTTTATGTCTAGTTGTTTCCCCAAAGCCTCATGCAGTTATGTAGTTAACTTCTAGTTTGTGATTAATTCCCGATCCAATGCTAGAATTGTGAGTATAAGCGCTGCTGGGATTATGGGTGTGAGTGCTGCTGGGATTATGGGTGTGAGTACTGCACCCAACCTGGGGCAGATGGCCTGAACGCAACCTGAGGGAGACAGACTTGCTCTCTGTGGCCACTGTTACCGCTGCTCCTCCCTTTTGCTCGTGCTGCTTTGCTGTTTTCCACCACCATGCATGGCTGCCCTCTGCCATGTGCTACCCTGCCTGGGAGCCAACTGAGTATGGGCTGAAACCGCCACAAACTGTGAGCTAAACAAACCTTTCCTTCCTTCCTTTTGGGTGTTAGGCGTTTTGTCCCAGCAATGAGAGAAGAGTAACTGAGGCAAAGGTGAAGCACGGACAGCAAGCCAGCCGAGCCCTTGGAAATGCTGGTGCTAACCATGCTGCTTAGAGCCACTGTGTGAGGAGCTACTATGTCCCACCAAAGAGTCACAATCAGGGCAGCACCTGTCATTCCCCCTGAAATGCTGTGGCTGTGACCACTTAGCTCCAGGCCGAGTAGCCGTCAGCTGGCCAGAGCCAGGTCTATGCACCTGTGTAGTGCAGGACTGTCGATGCCGTCACTGGACAACTGGCTGCTGCTCCCAGGACATATTTGTTTAGAATAACCTCACGCTGGGGGCTGGGTTTATGAATCTTTTAGTGACACTTTCACTAAAGCGTAATTTAGAGAGCAAACAACTCACCTGCTCTAGGTGTGCAATTGTACAACTATCACAACCCAGTGTTAGAACATTCTTGTCACGCCAAAGTGCTTTTGTGCCTGATTAGAGTTCACCCCCCCCCCACTCCCAGCCTCTAGCAGCCACTAATCCACCTTCTGTCTCCAAAGATCTGCATTTTCTGGACATGTGACACACGCAGAACTCACCTGACACACACAGGCATGCCTTCCCCCAGCATGCTGTCTCTGAAGCGTGCCCATACACGGCAGGTCTCCAAACCCCACTGCTCTGCAGGTAGCCCCTGCAGTGCTGGGCACACCACGGGCACTCCTCCAGCAGAGGCTGCCAGGCTTTTACACTCAAAGGCCAGATGTTCAGCATTTAAGATACGTAAGCTGGACAGCGTACTGCTACCCTCCAGGCTGCACCGTGTGAGGAAAACGGCCACAGACAGTGCGTCTGCAACTGGTGAGACTGGGAACAAGAAAGCTACATGGAGAGGTGGCAGGTGGCAGTGGAAGCTGCCTACTTCTGCTCTTCAAACCCTAGATTAAGAGTATTTAATCTTGTATAATTCCCCTCCAATCTTTGGGGTCCTGGATAGGGTATGGGTAACAAAGAGGCAGTGCACTGACCAGGCATGGGTGAGATGTGGCAGTGGAGCCCGGGCCGTGGCAGCCGTGGCTGAGACAGTCATGTGGCAGTGGCGATGGTGATGAACACGTAGCTGCGAGGAGGAGGGCAGGGACCGTGATGAGCAGCAAGGTGGGGGTGCAGGTGGAGGCCTGACGGGTGATGGGTGCCAGCAGAGGGGCCAGCAGATGGGGAGGAAGCATGGGACAGGAGGCCTGGGGAGCAGAAGAGCAAGAGGACACAGACACTAATGGCGGTGGTCACCAATCTGCATGCAGAAAGGCCAGGCCAGGAAGACTCAGGGTGCTCTCATGCCTACTAGAACATAAACCCCAAAGAGCAGGGACTTGTGGTGTTTCACTTGGCACACAGCCAATTCTCAAGAACCAGCTGTCACCCAAGTGACTGAATGTGCTGGTTCCTCGACCCTGGAAACATATCAGGCCTGCCTGGGCCGGCCTGAGAGTCCCTCTTTCCATATCAGTCAGTCTCTAAGCATTCTGTCCTCGCCATTGTCCTGGCTACTGCGGACACGAGGTACCTCCTTCTCTCTTGTCTTGGTCAGGCTCTAGCTCCCCAAGGAAACATGCCAAGCAGGAGCCCTGAAGGAGCTGCAGCATCTGCTCCACGGCGCAGTTGCTGGTTGAGATGGCTCTGTTGGTCTCCTGCTGCACAGTGTGCCTGGGGCAAAGGAGAAGCCAGGAGCAGGGAGTCTCGGGAAGAAGTGGCAGGCCTGAGAAGCCCAGGGAGGACACAGTTCAGGGGAGGAGAGAGAGGCAGAGGGGCTGGGTGAAGCAGACGGGGTGGATAGAATGTGGAGAGGTGTGGAGATGCAGAAGTGGGAGACATGAGGAGAGTCGGAGCAAGAGGCGAAGATGAAGAGCATAATGAAGAGCCATAAGGAGAGAAAAACACCAGAGATGCCAACCAAGAAAGATGGTGAGGAGACAGGGGGGTAGGCAGAGAATGCAGGAGGCAGGAGAGGCAGAGCAGGCACAGGTGAGCAGAGAAGAGAGAAAGCACAGTGCAGGTCCTCTTCTCTGTCCCTTTACAAACTGGCCACTGTGCAGGATGAAAGCAGGTAAAGCTCCCTACCCAACCGCGCATGTTTGAGGCATCTGACCACCCTGCCACAGCCTTGGCAGCAATGAAATGTGGCCATCCAACAAGCCAAGATGAGGCAACAGAGGGGTGACGAAGGAGCGTCCACCTCCCAAGGCAGGCAGCCAGAGTGGAAAGAAAGGCCTCTGAAGATCACTCACCCTCCAGGATGCTCACATAAGTGACAAGCCCAAGTCAGAGTCCCACTCCACAGCTCTGGTACCACTCCTTCTACCACAGAATGCCACAAGTGGGATGAAGAGAGGAAAGAGGCAGTAAGCACAGGGGCGGCAAGCACACGGGTGGCAAGCACAGGGGCAGCAAGCACAGGGGCAGCAAGCACAGGGGCGGCAAGCACAGGGGCGGCAAGCACAGGGGCGGCAAGCAGGGCTCATGGGAGCTGCTGCTTGAAGCTCTAGCATCAGAAAGAGGACAACCGAAGCAGTGCCCCAGAATCCACCAAAGGAACCAGCTAACTACACACAGAGAAGCAGAAGAAGACAAATGATGTCCAAAATAAGGATGGAGAAACAGACCTATGACAAAAAGTCAGTGAAACCAAAAGCATTTTCTGAAAGGAACAAAAATTATACAGCCATAGCTAAAAAAATTTTAAAAAATCATCAATGTGAAGAGAGCAGACATGACTACAGACCCAGCACTGAAAGGCTAAGAAATGTGCCCACAACATGCCAATAAATCTGGCGAAGATGCAACAGAGTACCCCTTTGAGACATGAACCATCAAATCTGATTCAAAAGAGATAGCAACCTAGAGCTCTGGGGTTCTGAGGGGCCACATTTGCACTCAGATACATCCCCAAAACATACAGGTGCAGCCTCCCCATCGAAGAGAAAATTCTATAGTGCTAGGTGACATCAATAAACTGAGAAGGAACTGTATATAATATGAAACCACCTTCAAGACCAAAACCCAAATGAATTACGTGCATGGAAACCACACATCATTCAGGGGAAAGTGTTAGAAAGCTGATTTAAAGCACACATAAAGGAGATAATATGCCATGACCAAGGGGGAGGTGCAGGGCTGCTTTTACATCCAAAAGCCCATGCGTACAACTCTCCTAGGAGCATGAGAGGTTAGAAAGGACAAAATCTCTTCAGTAGAAAGGTTTGACAAAATGCAGCACTTATTCATGATGGAGACCAAGAAAGGCAGGGCGAAAGAAGCTGCTAGTTAGGATCAGAAGAAGCCACGCCTCCCCGGCCCCTGGACAAGGGCCAGCCAGGTGCTGGCAATGGCTTGTCATACACATTTGAGTGCCCTGTCCAGGGAAAAGAGGGGCACCAGGCTGGGAGATGAGGGAACACAAGTGCTTCCATCACTGACCTATGTCCATCCACACAGATCATTCCAAGGAATCCCTAGAAACGCTCCTGGAGCTAAAGCAGGAACCCAAGACAGTCCAAGGTAAACAGGAGGGCAAAAAACAAAGGTATTTATGAGTTATCAGCAAGTGTAAGATGAAATGTAAACAATTTTAGGGCCAGCAAGAAAGCTTAGCAGACTAAGCTCCTGCTTAGGCAAGCACAGGGACCAGGGTTCAATCCCCAGCACCCCATGCTGTGCCGGCCCCTGCCTGGGCACACTGAGCCAGCCACAGAGACTGGGCGTGGTGGCGCACACCCATAATGCCAATGCTGTGGAGGCTGAAAATAGGAGAATCACTGTGAGTCCAAGCTGCATAGTGAGACCCTGTACCAAATGCATTGAAAACAAATTAATTGTAACTGCATGAAAATCAGGAAATCAATAAGAGAAATTTAACAAGCTACATGGACTGAAAGCTATAAAGTATTTCCAAGAGAAGTGAAAGAACATATAAACAAAAGAGTAGTGGGTTGGAAGGCAATGTTGTTACTATGTCACTTCTCAAAGCAATCTATAGAGTCAACAAAATCTCAACCAATTTACAGCAAAATTTTTAAAAGCTGGTATTACCAAGCAGATTCTCTAAGGTTTACATTGAAATCCAAGGGGTCTGAGTAGCCAAGAAAAAAATGTCAGGAAAAAATAAGCTGGAGGAGTCACACATGGGGCTGATTCTGTGACCCAGACATAGATAACACAGCATCTTCGTGTGACAAGACACACAAAAGTGAGCCAAACTGCACACAGCAATAGATTCCAAGAGCTTCTCCAAAGGGGGCCAACATGCCCAGCACAGAGGGGTGGTTCCTTCAACAACAGTGCTGAAACAACTGGGTTCTTGTACTTGAAAACATGGGGCCTCAACCCTACCTCATGCCATATTCAAGAGTAAATCTCAAGGGTATCCTAAGCCTAAATGAGAAAGCTACAAATTAGGAAAACTGCAGAACTATAAGAAAGCATGAGCCAGGAGGGCACCAGCCAGCTTTCATTACTGTAATGAATCACAGTCATAGTTCAGTTCACAAACTTCACTCTTTCCACGATTCTGATCATAGAATAGAATACATTCTGTGACCAGAATTATGGAAAGAATTGAGTTCATGAACCTAGGCACCACTGTACCTGAGGCAGGCTGTCTTAGAAAGAAGCTGACTTAGCTCATAGTCTTGCAAGCTAAAGGTCTCATGAGGGGCTCCCAAGCTGCATTAGACTGTGGTGTGGTACAGGCACATGTCCATCTCTATCCATATGTGACAACTGTCTTCATAAAGCCACCAGGATTCAGTCACGGGGGCTCCACCCTAAGAACCCAACTCAATCTAACCACTCCCCAAAGCCCCACCTCTAAATACCATAATTAGATTAAATGTCCACCCTTTCAAGGCCATTAATAAAGTTTCAGGAATTAAACTCCTACATGAGCTTAGAACAAACCAAATTCAAGCCACAACAATAAATAAAGACATGCATGAATTTCACTAGTATTATAAACTTTGGTGTTTCCAAGAGAGTCTTAAAAATGAAAAAAAAAAAAAAAGCCATAATGCAAGAAAGTGACTCTCCATGAGTATCTGATAAAGAGCCTATGTTGAAAATATATAAAGCACTCTTATAATTAAGTGTTCAGGAGACATATAGTTTAAATAAGAGGTCAAGATTTAAACATCCACTACAGAAACAAGACAGACAAGTGGCCAGCACACACACAAAAGCCACTCCACAGCACTGCTCATCCAGCCACGGCCGGCCACACAGCACTCACTGAGCACACTCCCTGCAAGGGCCCCGTGTGAGCAGCTCACACCGCCGTGTGCCGGGGAGACACCAAGCCGCCACGGCCCTCTCACGTCCTTGGCAGCTCTGGAAAACAGCACAGTCACTTTAGAAAACTGCTTGGCAGCCTCACCTAGAATTAAACACACATGTGTTATTCAACCCAATTGTTCCACTTCCACCAATTTACCCAGGAGAAATGGAACGCACATAACGACCTGAAAGAGCCATACGTGGCCACTTCTCTCATCGTGCTAACTGGAAATGACCCAGGTCCCTCAGGAGGTGCAGCCGCCACATGACAGGATACCACTCAGCAATATAAAGGAGTCAGATATCATCACACGGAGCAATGTGGATGAACCTCAAAAGCATTACACGGGGTGGGGAAAAGAAACACCTAAGAGGTCACACACTACCGGGCTCCGCGTGCACGAAGGCCAGCACTGGCAAAACTGGGCCACAGTTCCAGAAGTTGGGCCAGTGATTGTGGGTGGAGTACCCCAAAGTGAATGTGTAAAGTGCACAAGCACCCTGCATCCTCGTGGCCACGGTGTGTGAAGGCAGGCGCGTCGTACCCTATACTTGTGCCACAAACCCAGAAATAATGTCAGAGACAAATACATCCTAAGTGGGGAAAGGCATCCCAGGATGGTATTCACAGAGGAGAATACCCAGTGGGAAATCTCCATGACTTACCCAGATTTCTCTAGGAACACTCTGGAACATGTTGCAAGGAGAGGACTATGGACTGGGCTGTGTGTTTCCCAAGGCTGAAGCTCTGGCCTCTAAATGGCCTCTCAGAGGTGACTAGGACAGACTGTAAGGTGAGGTGGTATTCTCCGGGGTGCATCACGTCCTCATAAGATGTGGCAGAGCACACACTTCTTCACCCACCACTAGCTTGGATTCTTGCTTGGCCTCCTTTTTCCTCATGAGGAAACAGTGAGAGGCTCCATGGGCAAGCTAGGAAGCAGGCCTCCACAGACACTACACGTGGCACAGTGACTCCGGCCTCCCACCCACATCCAGGACTGTGGGGAAAATATCCTGTGGTTTAAGCCCTAGCCTGGGGTGTTCTGTTATGGTGCCCTCAGCTGACCAAGACGCAGCAGGAATCCCTGCTAATGTGTGGCGGTCTGGTGGAGCTGAAGAGAGAGAGCTCAGGGAGGCTGAGGATACTCAGACTTGATAATCAGAGAACCAGAAAGGAGTGAGTAAATGAGATTAAAATACTACGCAGATGCAGGCAAAGCCTGCTAATGCTAACTGTGTGGGTACAGATGGGGCTCCTTTGGGACGACTGTGCATTGAAGGACAATACGCTCAGGGAAGTGGGCAGGGCAGTTAAGCATCTACCAGCCGAGAAGAGACTGTGCTGCAAACCTGGGAGCACGCCCTGGTGCAGGATCACACCGCGTCTGAAGGAAATGCTGCAATGAGCCCATCTCTCAGAGTCTGAAAGGACTCACTGGTCCTCAGCTGTGTCCAGAGCAAAACCAAATAGTCTTCAAAGGAAGATAGCAAAGCCCAGACATTCAATAAGCAAAAAATAAACAGGCATGAAAAGAAGCTGAAAGTGTAAACAATAAGCACAATCAATCTGGGACAGAAACAGGACAAAGGTGACAGGTTTGCAGACAAGGGACTTTAAAATAATTCTTATGCCACAATCTCAGGGCTGAGACACTGAGGCAGGAGAATCACAAGTTCAAACTTAGTCTGGGTAACTAAGTGATTTAGTGAGACCTTGACTCAAAATAAATATGCCTCACTGAGGGTGTAGCTCAATGTAAAGGCCCTGGGCACAGTCCCCAGTATTGCAACAATTAAATAAATAAATAAAATAGACCTGGCTAATATGCTCACACATTTAATGTGAAGCATGAATACGACGAGGACAACAGTGGATGACACAAAAAAACAACCAAATGCAATTTGAGAGGTGCAAAACGCAATAAATTTACAAAATAAAAATTTGCTAGATTCAAGGTAAATCCTGAGCGGATGTGACTGAACTTGGAAGATACAAAAGTTAAGTTTTTTACTTATATAGGTCTTGCTTTATTTTGGTCTTAACCATCCAGCAGAAGATATAAAAACAAAGTATAAAAAATAAGGCACTATTAATATGCTGAGCTGTAAAAGGCTCAAGTCAACAACTTCTGACATTGCCAATCCTGCAGA
>NDGN010181901.1:0-11999 GCA_002564285.1 Tympanoctomys barrerae
ATATATATATATATATATATATATATATATATATATATAATCTTAGATAATTGTACTGCTGATTTCTGCTGTTCTATTGAAAGGAATAGTTAATGCATATTACTTTTCTCTTTCCTTTTTAACTTTTTTTGTTTTTTGATCTGTTTTTCATGCTTATATCTGGCAACATGAACAACTAATTTAAAGACAGTGATAAGCAATATAACAACCATTGCTGAATCCCTACTATTTTGTTAAGTAAAATTTGTTTCTAATTTTTTTAACATTTTTATCCTTCTTAAAAATAAAAATACTTTCTAGAGGAAGTTATGTTTGTTACATTAGTAATTAAAATTCATATCTTGTTTTAAATTAAAAAAATATTTTCTTCATTTATTTATTTGGTTCAGGATCTCACTGCGCAGCTCAGACTTATAGTGAGCCTGCTGGCTCCACCTCCCTAGTGCTGGGTTTACAAGCAAGTGCCACCACACCTGGTTTCCATGGTCCTTGTGGCACACCTGGGATTCCAGGGCCAGCACGGCATGCAGTACTGGGGACTGAACTATGCCCTTGCACTTGCCAGATAGGCACTTAGACTGCAGAGCTATCTTCCCATCTCTCTTATCTTGTTTTAAATGTAACTTATTTTTGAATGATTATTTAGATTTTAGAGCTCCTTCTTTGCATAGCTAAGTAACATAAGTGCCTGCTATTTTCTGTTGCATTTTAGAACAAAAGAAAATTTAAATTTAAATTTGAAGTCAAATCTTGACTTTTCTCTGTAAGTCGGTTTTGTTTTCTATTCCAACACTTAAGAAAGCTGCTTACATTTGCCTAAGACAAAAGCTACAAGTTATGAGTTAGAGTTCATTACTTCTGGTTTTTCTTGTAGTAGATACATTTAGGAAAATAGTTATAGCTGAAAAGAACTCTTTTATTCTACAAAATAAAATGGCACTATTTTGACAAAACAAGTGATACATGATGATACACATGATTTGCTGGTTATATTGATAGAATTTTAAATCTTCTATAGCCATGTATATGATTACGATTTTAAGCTGTGGTCAAATATAAGCAATAGTTCTTGCTAAAAGTTTTCATATATTTCATGTAAAATATAATAGAAACATGAGTACCATAAGATTGGAAGCTATATCTAAATGAAAACTATGTGACAATTCACCAATATTTAAGGCTTACTTTGGTTGATGCAAGAGTAGAGAGTTTAGCAGCTATTTATCATAACCTTGTGTGCGGTTAGTTCCCAGACACATTTTTGTAGAGTAGAATGGTATTTTACATGGACCACAGCTTTAGTTTAAGATATTAAGTCAATGGAGATGCCAAGGAAGGTTTTCTTTTTGTTATCCAGGCTCCTGTGCTCTCTCTCTCTCTCTCCCTCTCTCTCTCTCTCTCTCTCTTTCTCTCTCTCTCTCCTCCCTCCTCTCTGTCTCTGTCTTTCCTTCCCTCCCTTCCTTCCTCCCTCCCTCCCTCTCTCAGTTGTTGCTTTTTACATTCTTTGAAAAGTAGCCACTCATACCTTGTATGGGTTGGTTTTTAATCCACACTTCTATAAGCCACGTCTGGGCTCCTACACCAGATGCAGGTGTCCCCTTGTGCTGTCAGCCAGGAATGATTAATGAGGATTTGCCCCCACTGAAAGCAGTCTTGGAGCATTGTTCAGGGCATCTGTGGAACTGTCGGGGGAGACAAGGACACAAGTGAACAACCAATTATTTGGCCATCACTGAGGCAGCATGAAAAAGACATCAAATTGGACAGAGAAGCAATGCTTTTGTTTGGGGATCAAATATTATTTTTAAGTGTTAATAGTAATATAGGACTTTTAACTTGTTTTAAAAGAATTTCAGTTAGGTTGAGTCTTGTGTTCTGAAGTAGTTTTTTTTTTTTCATTTTTAAGCTATTTGAATTCTTGGAAAGTAGTATAAAAGGAATATAACACCACAAAATTTATCAAATGTCTATTGTATAAAGATACCTCCTTTTGCTGTGCTAACATGAGAAAACAAGGTTTAAATTTGCATCTGGAAAGAGCATCATCCATGCAGAGTTTCTAATTGCTGGTTATAGTCTACAGGGACACAGGGTTTTATAAGTAATAAGAGGACCAGAGATGCTGCTCTGGAATTCTGAGGCATAAAATGAAAAAGGAAATTATAAACCAAGTCTAGGAAACATTCCAAAGTCTATGTCCAGTATTTATATGACAAATACACTTAAGATTTTTGAATCTTTCAGAAAGATTCAAAAGTGGAAGTTCTTTCAGATTGATTCATTCTTATACTAGGACTGTAATTTAAACTAAAAAATTAAAAGGCTGGAAAAGGTAGAATATTTTGAGCACAATTCAAATATGGATTAAGAAATCCTTTCTTTTTGAAAGGATTGCTTTTACCCTGTCCTCTTAAGCCTGTAGTTTATAAAGTATTAAAAATTAAAAGCTAAGTCCTGAAATCACTAAGAACTCCAAGGAGCAGATAAAAAAGTAACAGTAACAACTTTAACAAATGTGTTTTATATAACGATAGTAAGAACTGTCTAGTTAACTTTTTAAAACCTCTTTTGGGGTATTTTTTTCCTGACTGAAAAGGAAGTTACAGAGTAATTTGAAATCATATCAAGATTAAACCAGGTCAAAGGAATATACATTAAATAAATATCTGAAAAAAGACTGGTTTTATAAATGATTCTGAGAGAATACACTGCTTCATTGTACTTAAATAATTTTGTCTTGTACTTGCAGTTGTCTAGTTGCTTGATCATTTATATTTTATTCGGTCAATTCTAGAATTATGTAATTTTCTGCATTTCCCGTACCAGTTTCAATTTATCTTATTTTTCAACTATAAGACTAAAAATGCATGCTATAGTTCATATTCAAAAATTGGCCATGTAGATAGGTGTATTTCTATATGAATGCAAGCCAGGGCCTATACCCAAATTAGGTGAGCCCTTGGAGGTTATTTTGAGTACCAGTTTTGGACATGATGTAGGCTCAATAGACAAATCCAAACCTAAGTGGACAATGATACTGGCTCATTCCAATGCCACAAAAGCAGCAGTTTCAAACTGTTTCCCATTTACTACTCACATTAAAACTGTCTCAGTAACATAAAATAACTCAATTATTTTTTTATTAGTAGCCCTATGTTGAAGTGTGTTATCAGATTTTCTGAATTGTAATGGCTCAAAAGCATTGAATTCAGTTTGAGGCTGTTAGCAAATTATATAATTTCTACAAATGGAATATTGTGTGATTTTTCTCATGCAAATTTTAATGAAGATTTTGAATCTTTTAAAATAATACTGCTTGCAAGAGCAGACCATTTGTTGTTATGTAGACAGTCTTAGAGATTTCATTTCATCTCTTTCCTATTTTTTTTTAAAGTCACTCATCTTCTTGATGATCTCTGCTGCTTATTGTTAGTTATTTCTATCATTTTTTCCCCTGATGTTTGGCCAAGACAGATTCTCGGGGAAGACTGCTCCCGGTGGCCATACCATTTATGAATCACTGGTATGATGATTGTAGGCTATGGTGCTCCAAACATTTGGTTATTAAGAATTTCCTAGAATGTTTTCCTAGAATGTTTCATATAACCTGGAATTTCATATTTCTTAAGAATATGATAAAGCAATTGCTAAAGTTGAGTCACATTTCTTATTTTTTTATCTACAATATCCAATCTGAGATTAACTTGGTGTTCCATTTTTTTTTATCATATGAGACTCTTTGTAGTACTCTCAGTGTTCTAAGGTTTGCCAGTCAGTCTCTCAATGTCTGACTGCTTCGGTTCCTTTTCTTATATACTGATGTTCAGCTATACTGAATCAAGCTTTCCTGAGTTATTCTCTTCATTTAGAAAAAAGAAAGGTGACAATAACTACTGAAATATGTATTTGATGACAATCTTGGCTTGGGAGATCAAGAAGTTTCTGTTTTAAGGGATTCCAATTAAATTTCTAATTTTAAGTCCTAGAAATGATGTGAAAATGTGACTTTGCAATATTGTTCAGGCTGGGAGAATCATTCAAGGAAACTGCCATATCATTATTTCTTTTCACAGATGGAAGGCATTTACGGCTGTGAGACAGAATATACCATACCCAGTTACATTTTAATTTTGCATAAGCAATGAATTCATTTTAGTATAAGTAGATCCCAAATATTGCAAGGGGTATACTTATACAAGAATGGATTGATTGTTTATCTAAAGTTACAATTTAACTTAGTATACTATTTTTTGGTAAGATAAATATTGAGCCCTAAATAAAAACAAAACATTTAGAACTCAGTGAATATACCCTGGATAATAATCTAGAGATCTGGTCATCCAGGCTTTGTTCCAAAATTTCATGCAACAGTGAGCCAAGTTTTTTTTTTTTCTTTTTCTGCATTGGTAGTATGCTTCCAACTACTTTACTGCAAAGATAATTTTAACTTAAGCAAATTTACCTTAAACATTTAGAAATTTTTGACAGCAAGTCACATACAAGTAAAAGCTGATAGAGTGATAACTCCAAAGATCCTGTTAAAGGTCTTTTGAAACTGTCAAATTCAGCCTCCTTGAGTTGAGAGAGACACTGACTTGCCATACTGTGAGAAAGTTAATGGAATGTTTTCCATCATTTATAATGAACTGCATGAGTAAGGAAATAACTTTGCTCTTGATAGAAATGAACTTCCTTATAGACAGCAAAAGTAAAAAATGTGGTTTGATGTTCTAGAAGGTCACAGGGTGACAGGGCACAGGTATTTAAATGACAACTGTCTAATTCAAATGTGTGCAAGACTCATATTAGGTAAGAAACATGTGATTTCAAGCTTAACAACTAGCATTGTTAGAAGAGTTATTAGAGGCTGAGCGAGCAGCTTTGCCTTAATTACTTTTTTCCAAAAGCTTTTCATTGCTTTTAAAACTGATGATATAGATGTTGCTGGAGTTTTGTGGTATACTATCTTTTAAATGAAAAAGTAAAATTCAATCAAAAATTATGTTCTCAGAAGTTTTCATAGTAAATATAATTTATTTAGACTTTTGCCTGGTTATCATATTGAGTAATGGTTAAGCTGAAATATTGAGAGCAACAATGTGATTGTAGAAAATTGGGTTATAGCTAAAGTGGAAATGAAATATAGCTAAAGTAGAAATGAAATAAACATAAATGAGGAATTGATCAATTTTTAAGCATAGTTAACAAATGACATTAGGTTATTCTTTCTTAATATATAAAACTTACATGCAAGTCTTAATAATAATAAATAATAATAAATTATTATTTTATAGGCAATCTAATATAGCTGTCTTCTTCAGTGACACCAAAGAAATAGAAATACTGAAATAATATTTTTAGACTCCAAGTTTTAGTTTGGTTTTATTGCATGTAGTAGACACACAAAAAACTTTTAAATTAATTGCATGCATTTTTCTCTTTGTCTCTAGCTATAAAAATTAGAAAAAATTACCCCTTTGAATAGGAGCATACAAATTAAGGAGGATATTTTAAAAAGAGGTGTGTCCCTAATGGATACAGGCAGCTTCAGGGAGCAAGGCTCTGAGAGAAAAATGTGGACTGGCTTACACTTCTCTTGCATAATACTAACAGGATGCTATTAGTGGAGGGTACAAATGCCCACCATATTCTGCAGGCCTGCTCCAGCAGATCTATTTGCTTTCTAGGTTTCTTGTGACCTAAATCCCCTTTGCCACCTGCATAAACAAGGCTTTCTCCTCTGTCTCATGTTTTCAGTGCATTTTGTGATTCAATGTAATAGACTGAATTCATTAATCTGGAGAAACATTGTAGTTTGATACTGAAAGAAAGGTGCACAAACATTTTATAAGCCCAAAAACGTAAGTAACTATACTGGCAAGACATTTGAGAGGGAAACACCTATTCATGGCTCTTACTATTGCTATAATATGGAATAGAGTTAGTTGTTGACAATCTCATCTGAGGAATCAGAATTGTCATATCAGTCTTCCATGCTGAGTGAAGATGAACTTGATGCAACACTATGGTTGTGTAAACTCCTCAGGCTAATAAGTAACAATATAAAGTATTATAATTTTTGTAAGTTGAGTGTGTTTGGCTTGGAAAATAAACAGTGCTTTCAAATGTTTCTTTATTATTTACACAGTATTCTATATACTTTTATCTCTCTTAATGTTCAAACTAATTTTGTGAGGAAAACCAAGCATTGTAAATGCAAAAAAATTTTAAAAGTCTGTTTTGTTTCAAAATATAGGAAATATGAGCTTGTCATCTAACATAGAGAAGAAAATAAATTCTAATGCCAATTTAAATTGTAAGAATTTATTTCACCAAAAATTATTTTCCTATAATATGAATAAATTTATGAAGTGAAAGAACAGTTTATGTTTAGGCATCCCAAAAAACATAAATTTAAAGCACAAAAATAAGATATGATAGTATTTTACTTCAATATAATTTTATTGGCCCTTTCCTGTCTTGTTTTGAATCAGAGCTACTGTGGGGTAGGAGCACAGAATTGAATTATAAATTAAATTAAATGGATTCATTGTCATCTTGTAGATGAAAAGTTTTAGTTGGTTGAAGGTCTTCATTTTGCAAAAACAAAACAAACACACACATACCCCAAAAACCATAAGTTTTCTTTTGTTTTTAAATAAGCATTAGCAACTTACAGCAGATTAAATAGACATTACCATAAAAGGTAATTATAATTAGTAGAGTTTTCATCATAAACAATTTTTGAAAATATTTTTCATTAATTCAATTGTGCTGAAATGTAACTGACATTATCAACTTGAGAGTTATTAATACAAACTTAAAACTAAGATTTCACTGAAAGAATGTAACTGGTCTTAAGATTTAGGTATTCATAAAAAAAGGGAGCTGGATGGTTTAAGGACAATAATACAGTAACCTGAAATTTTCTTTAATATAATTTGTTATAATTTTTTCTATTTATTTTTTATATGAAAGCAGTAGCGAAGTCATCAGTGAGTACTCCTACGCATCTTCAGAAAATGCATCTTTAATCTGTATTATTATGAAATCTTAAAACAAAATTTTCTAACATGATATTTGCAAACCATATTGCATTTTTGAGTGCAAAGTGGCTCAGTACAGAAAGTGATTATAAAACATTGCCTAGGTTGTTCAACATTCCAGGATGCTGAATGTTATGAAAAGTGTTCAGAATATTCTCTCAGCTTTTATATTTCATTATAAACTGTAAGAAAACATTTCTCCAAATGTTGGTGGTTGAGATCCTAGAGTGCAAGATGACATCCATATAATTCTGAAAATCTTTGAAATTTGTGTTCTAACTACTAACACCCATATTCCCCACTATAAATTCTTTAATCTAGAGGCATACTTAAAAAAAGTGAAACTTTTATAGACACATTAAGTAATGGAGCCCCTCCTACTTTTAGTGGGCTTGCCTTAGAGTTTTACTTTTATGTTAACATATATCAAGGAATTGTCTGAGCTCTCTTGAAATTTTGGTTAAAAAGTATTGTCACTGGTCATGGCGAATCTGAATACTAAAGACTGAGATAGGTCACGGTGCTTCAGAGAAAAGAGACCCAGTCATAGGGGTGACTGCTAAGAGAAATGTCTGGCATTTTCTTCGTCTTTACTGTGTCTTAGCTCATATCCTCCAGGAGGAGTTCTGAGACCATCAATAGCAAGCCTAGTTCATGGGTCCAGTCTTCCTATTGCGTGGAATTCTCATTATTTCAAGGGCTTTTTAATCAGTAAACAGTGGAAGACAATTACTATATAGATCAGTTTAATTAGTTTATTTGATGCCTAGAGCATGTAAATTTGCAACTAGGTTGTTTCTGTTAGCTATTGAATCATAAATTCATGGCAGTGTTCAGAGCTGAAAAAACTGATGCTCAGTGCTTGCAAACCTACTGGTATAATTCTAATGTGTTAGAAACATTGGTAAAAAGTCCACTTGCATCTTGATGGTTTTTGTCCCTCGTTAACCATAATTTACTTTTCACTAGCACATACCTATTTTTCCATTAAACGACCTAACTAAGAATACTGAAGTATAGAGCTCCCTAAACATTCATATATTTATTATATTGCATAAAATGTATTTGTTGTACCATTATTATCTCATACAGAAATCTATATCAAGTTATGTATATTATACAATTACCTATATAAAATAATTTGTAAACTATTTTTCAAAAACTTTTTCTATATTTTATAGTAGTCATGATTAGCAGTTTTAAACTTTGTGTCCAACTTGTTGATCTAGGGTAACATCTCATTTTTATAATCAAAGCCATTTTGTTACTCCCAAAGATCAGCAAAGAAAACTCACATTTTCTCCTTCTGAGAAAATGCAAATTAGTTTTAAATAAAACAAACAAAAAGGAAACAGAAGGAAACAAAGAAAGGGAACCTTTAAAAGCTTTTGACTGGTTGCTTGAGCATTGTTCCAGGAGTAGACATAGTCACTATTCCCACCATGATTTTTAGAATTTGTGACAAGAGCCATCCACATGCCTTTGTGTGTGACCAGTGGCATATTTGTGAGATGACCAGCAGGGGCTGGGATTCTGTCTAGGGGCAGTTTTCTTTTTGTGAAGTTAATGGTCACATATGGGGAATGAACAAGGTTTACCATTAATTTGGACTCCTCCCTCTTCCCTGGCCATAGATTTGAAAAATTGCTATTGAGACTAGAGTCAGTGTTTACTTCTTTAGTGTGCCTTTTTTCTATACATAGTACATTGCCAGTAATTGAAAGCACCAGGCATATTTAAGGTGATACTAGACATTGAAGCCCATGCTGATGATCTTAACATTTTTCTCCTTACCCCACCCCACCTCTAACTTCTTATATTTGGTGCCCTTACTGACCTGACTGATGTTGAACAATATGAGAATCATTTGCTTGAGACATACCTTTTTATAATAGAAAATAATATATTTAACCCACTTATGTCAAAGTTGACAATTTATGGAATTTGTGTCTATTACCTAGAAAAATTCAAAGAGAAGAATTTGAAGAGAATACTGTCTTCCATTGTTATGTGTCATTCAAAAAGTGGAACACTAGGCATAAAATGATTAATCCGATAGCTTTCAAAAATGTTGTGAAAGCCATACTGATTCTGAAGCCTTCCTGAAAACTCTGTTTCTACTGTATCTGCTTTCTTCTTTTTGACTCCTACTTTCAAGGGAAAATGAAATGATTTTACATAATAGTCTTGATAATTTAGAAAACATAATAATGTGAAAGCACTGAAAAATTTTGCTCACAATATGAATTGGGGCTTTCAAGTTCATCTCTTTAAACCAGATTTGTACAAAGCTAACTTTAAAAAATTGTTTTCTAACTGATGATATCTATGCACAATGTAATGTCTCCCTTCGATTAACTTTCATCCTATTGAAGCTAGTATTTGCCAAAAATGCTATTTAGATGTCATTCTAATTAAGAGTAAAATATAGGATAAATTGTTGCAATATTTAAGGTGATTAAAGTTAGGTAAAATTACCCCATATTGTCAGCAAATATGAGCTAAAATATTAGGTATGTTCCCTAGAATATTAAGAATATCTGCCTAATTTCATTTTGAAATAGGAGAGCCACGTTCTTATACTATTAGGCTTGCAAATGATCGATGCTATCAATGTCAGGAGGCCTGATGCCTTCCTCTACCATTATTATGCATTTGGAAATTATTTATCTATGAATCTTTGGGCCAATAATTAGAAATAACTAATGTAGCAAACATGCGTGCTGAACTTCCCATGTGCCGTATATCAGCTCCAAAACTTTATATGTATGACTTCATTTTTTTCATAGTAATGTTATCAGTTAGATACTTTTTCCAAGTTATAAAGTGCAGAATCAAACTTAATGCAAGGCTATGTAGTTAGTAAATAGAAAATCTAATCTCTCTGGCCATAAAACCCCTCTGCCCATCTGCTCTGTACCATGGCATGACTTCTTTGTTTCCTAAGATTTTTGAAAATCTGGTGTTAGTTTTTTTATTCTTATAATAATATTATGGATTTTTTAGGATTGTAGTAGTACACTGACTTGTCAGGTAGGAAATTTGGATTATACATTTCTTTAAATCTAAAACAAAAGAGAGGTATTTTGTTAATCTCACACATTTAATATTCTATAAATACATAATTTTAAGTATTAGAGAATTTCAAGAAAGCAAGATTTTCTTTGAGAGAACATTTGAGATATCTGGGCAACCTGTAATGGGGCACAGTTAAAGGAGGAGGAAAACCAGGTTTGCAAAGAAACAATGACAGGACTGAAAAAGGTAGCAGTGCTATATGAATCCAAGGGATTAAAACTTTCTCGTTGAACATATCCATAAAAATTAATGAAATTATTTTCTTTTTCTCATCCTATCCATGACAACAAAATAAAATTCTGAGTCCTTTCACAGACATTCAAGTTACAGTGTCTCTTGACATACAGAGTTAATAGCTTGTGCTGAGAAACGGGCTGCCATGATCACGTGTGGTTTGTAGAATCACGAGTATATTTGGTCTAGTCACTTTCTAAATTAAATCTGTCTGTTCTGGATACCAGAAAGTAGGTTATCATTGATAATCCATTATCATAGCATTCAAGTGATATTCCAGGGAAGCCTTGGCTTTTCAATGTACAATAAATAACAAAATTGTAGAAAATATTATCATTACTAACAAAGGGGATCACCCTGTGCCTTGGATATCTGTAGTGCTTCCATTATCATTATAGGAATGTGTTGAGAGAAGCTGTTGGCATGCTGGAAGAATACTACTTTAATAATAATCCCTGCATAAAGGACCAAGAAAGAAGATATGGCAGGAAACTAATGAATTCTGGATTTTCTCCATGCTTACCATGTCTATGGGAAAAAAATAAATACCAAATATTAAATTATAATGTCTAAAGATAAAAAGTGAAATCTGTAATGTTAAAATGAACTTGAATTGTGTAAATGTTAAGTTTTTTTTTTCATTTAAAGTGTCCTTTTTATTTATATTCAAAACAGATGCATGATTGTAAATACCGGGCAGATGTAATATTCTAAGCACATATTTTAGGGACTTCCTCCCTTTTCCAAATCGCACTCAAGTGGAACATACACTCATTTCTGTAACAAAAATTCTTTCTACTCTATTGGCAAAATGAATAGCATCAACTAAAAATATTTAAAAATTTAGTCACATCCACATGCTGCAGCCTATAAGGAGCTTTCACGCTTTTGGGCTCGCTTTAGATCTTTAATACCCTTTCCTTTTGTGTCAAGGAGCTCACGAGGCGTAAAGAAGCACTGATAAACCCACTTAGATCCCTTCCTGGGCCGTCACCTCTCGCTGCCAAGCGGCTTTAGGTGGTAACTGATCTGTGACAGGCTGCCAGTCAAACAGAGCAATTCTGAAAGCTGACACAAAAGACTGAACGCTGGAGAATGGATAGGAAAAATAAGAAAAGGACCCAAACTGTATCAGTGCCCCCCACGCCATCGCCATCTCAGGCTGTGCCTCTTCTCTACCACCCCCACCCACTGGCCCACCCCTATCCTCCCTAACCCTTTTTGGTTGATTTCGCACTCTTTCCTCTTCTTATTCTCTTCCCCCTCAACTACCCGCCTCCTACCTCGCCTGGCTCCCTCTCCCAGAGCACAGGCTTTTCTCCCCCCACCCCATCTCTCTGGCTCGCTCCCTCTTAGTCAGGTTCATGGCAGGGGCAGCACAGAGTGAAGAGATAGGGATCAGCAGGCCTTCCAAGCGGGGACTGCCCCAGTGCACTGTTGATAATAGAGGCAGAAGTGAGAGTGACAGTCAGATGGAAACTGACACAGGCCTTCTGTCAATGCCGCAGCTGCCCCTGGGACTGAAGAGGGAAGGGGGGTGGTGGGGTTGAGCTGAAATGTCACTCCTGATAACTGCACCAGTTTGCTATTTTTCTGTGTAGGTGTTGTGCGGTTCCCCGCGTGAGACTATATGCACCCCCC
>NDGN010183139.1:0-12455 GCA_002564285.1 Tympanoctomys barrerae
CCTTCATTTTGAGTGTCGGGTATTTGTCCCAGCAACGAGAGAAGAGTAACTAAGACAATCCCTTATGTTGAGACAGAAAAAAAAAATACTGTAGCTATGCATGGTGGACCCTGGTACAGAATTCACAGCTAGTCCTTATATTTAGAGATCTTCAAAAAGCTATTTTTGATAAAAAAAAAAAAAAAAAAAAAACATGTAGGCCAGGAAGATAGTTTAGTAGAATAAGCACTTGCCTGCCAAGCGCAAGGTACTGAGTTCAATTCCTGGTACCAAAAGAAAAAAAGTCATTATTATTAGTTGAAGAAACACTATATGCCAAATTGAAGTATACTGGCATATTCTGAGACTCTGCGTGCAAAAGCGAAGTGTTCCTGTTTGTTCAATAGACTATGTAGGGACCTGGGCTTGGTGGCACACCCTGTTTTCCCAGCACTCAGAAGGCTGAGCCAGGAGGAAGGTTGTAGTTTCAAGGCCAGCCTTATCTACATAGTGAGCTCAAGACCAGCCTCAACTACATAGCAGATCCTGTTTCAAAACAACAAAAACCAAGAGCAAACAAAAAATAGATTATGCATTTACAAAACAGGTGACCATATTGTTTGTGTAGCATCATAGAGAACATTTATTCTGTTGAACAAAGTTGAGAGAAGTATTTTCCCCATACCTGTTGTTTGTAATGTTTCAATTTTTATTAGTTTGCATAGATTAACATTGTCTTGAATTCATAATCAGAGCATATGTGTTTAGTTCTCAGCATTCAAGATGACTGACTTTCCACAACTCAGATTTGTCTTGGTCTTAAAACTGAGACACTTTGTGAAAGCCCTTTACAATATTTAAGGTGCTTTGCTAATGTTACTACTTATTAACTATTATTATTAAGCTCAACCTACAGTGCTCTAAAACATTACTTATATCATTCAAATTTCTTAAACCATGTAATGACATATTACCTAATTCCCTTCCGTTAATGCTTTGGCCTCCTTCTAGTAAAATAGCAAGAAATAGTTAAGTGTTCTTACTCCTTAGAGATTTAGAGTTCTACAAACAACAGTCAGAGTAGGGAAAAAAGAAAATTAACGGTTTAATGCTAATGACTCATATTAGGCCTCTTTGGTGGTCTAAAGCAATGGATTACATCTTTTTATCATTTCTTCCATCTGCCTGTCACAGGACTAGTCGGGTGATTGCTAGTTTTGTTGTTAAAAATGTCACCCTCTTTTTTTTTTTCCAGAATCTTTAAAAGTAAACACAGGAAAAGTGGTGTATACCTGTCATTTAGATCAAATAAAACAAAGGTCGATGGAAATACATTTCTCGTTTGAAGAGGCTCCCCTGCTGATTTTGTTTATCAGAAAATGGCAAGTTTTTGTTCCTAATGGACTGAAATTTAAATAAAATCTGACCCTGGAAATAAAAGCAGCCATTATGACAAAATAAAATTATATACTTTGGAGGAGAAATTGAATTAGAATGCTGCCTTTCTTTGGTTAAATTCTTTTACATAAGGAAATGAACAAGAGAGAGAAAACTGTTGGATATAGTGAGCTTTTTAAAAATCAATAATTGCTTCTAATTTACTTCTGAAAACTTTGTTCCAGGGTTCAGTAACATGAATTATACTGAAATTTATGCTTTTCCTTATAGAAAACCCTTAACTAAAATGAAAAATGGCAAACTAATTTGCATTTTGTAGTGCTTTTTAGCAAACAATTCTCAAAAGAACCTAGATTATTATATATTAAAATATCTGAAAAATAGAATCACTTAGATATCAGACAGCATTGGCAATAGCATATATGAGAAAGGAAGAAAACATTATATCCTGTATGTGTCTGACTTAAACCAAAATTCATCTGAGAGGAAAAACACAATTCCAGCAAGTGTTCCTTAGAAGTCTGATGGTGAGCTGTTCAAACTTACTACGACCTTTCTTTTCTGCTTGCTTTCAAGAAATATATTTTTGCTTTAATCATATTCAGGAAAAGAGTCCAAATTGATAAATTTTAATATATCAAGACAAAATTTACACTGAAGCTAGCATTTTAAGTAATTCAATGTGAAAAATTAAAGTGTGTATTTTCTTTTTAAATCAGTTTGCCTGCCTCCTAGGAAAGTAAAATATTGGTGATAGCTTCATAAAAAAAATAGGAGTAATGAATTTTACAGTTTCACTACTCCAGTTAATGCAGACTTTCAAAACCATTAGTCCAAAGGTTTTCTTTTTGAGTAATTAATATTTGAGCATAATTAGATTATTTACCTGGAGTCAACTTTGAAATCATTGTAAGGGTAAAATAAAGATACAAAAATTTTAACTTCTTAGAATGTCACTGTTCTGTTTTAGTATTTTTAAATTCAAATGTCTTCAGGTTTATGTGAGATAATACTTGAGAACTGCCTGTCATAGAATAGATGCTAGATGCAGTGTGCTCACTGAGCAAGTCATAGGTCAGGTTTTGTTCCAAGTAGTGAGCCTATTACAGAGACAAAGAAAATCACTTCATGTCTACCCTCACAGATCTTATTCTCTAATGGTTTGGGTGAGTTAGATACAAAAGTTAAATTAAAAATAATTTTCACACCTGAAAAATGCTACTTAGGCCAGGGAGCTAAATGCTGTGATTTTCACATTACAGACGCAAGGAAGACAGCTTTCAGTATAAATGAAGACCTCTTTCATGAGCAGACACATAAATAAAACATGAACAAAAAATATTGATCACATTTGGGTTGAGCAAAGATTATGAGACGGAAGTATGATGGCTGTTCATAGGCTGTGCAAATTCCCAGAATATAGATTTATAATATGTTTCTCCAATTATTCCATATGCCTTTATAATAAAGGTAACGTTAATGCATTGCATTATAATTTTGGGGATTTTGTTTTCTCCTCCTTTCTGCTTTTTCTCCTTCTCGTTCTCCTTTTTGGATATAAAGTAGAGAGTACTTGAAATAATGTAAATAGTATGTTGATGGGCTAGCAGTTCACATTGTCTGATTTCCATAATAAGGAGAATACAATTGAATTTGTCACTCTATAAAATGCTGCCAAAATCTTATCTTACATGATGCATCCTTACCCTCTGAGAATTTAGAACAAATGCAGACATTTATATAAAGTCACTCAACAAAGGCTTAAGCTTAGGGCACAGGAACTTTTCAAAGCAATTAACCTTTCTATGTTCACTGATTTAATTTGATATAATGTGTTTGCAATTTTCTGAAATACCTAAGTAGACTTTTGAATGGCAACTGATGTGCAAAAGGAGAATCTCCACAGTGGAATTGGAAGACATTTTTTAGTGACCTGCTCAAACAACTTTTGAAATTTGTGTACACAGTCTATGTTTTGATCTTGTAACATAAATGAGCTATTTATTCACAAACATGTATATTTTCAAGGGTTGTACCTGTGTAAATATCTAAATTATTATATTTGTATAGCAGAAAAAGATGACTTCAACAGGGCTATCTGGGCCCAGAAAATTCACAATGTTTTCTGCTGAGAAAAAGTATACAATTCTAGAAAAAGTCAATCATTGTTTTGCCATGATCAAGGATTCCAAGTTATGATTTCTTTATTTTACTCTAGTTTTTGTTTACATATTGCAGAAGAGAAAAGTATACACTTCAAATGCCCTGGAATACAATCTACTTTGATAAAGGGGAAAGAAAATGTAAGTGCACTTATAGTCCTCAGGACTAAATGTTTACAAGCTCAAAAAAAAAAAAGAGCCTTCTCACCTCTGTGACGAGTCCTTTGACGATTTTAATATATAGCTTATGAATTCGGTAGGATGCACTACAGAAACACTACAACTACGAAAACAGTACAACTAATCCAATTAGCTAATGCTTGAAATATTTTCCCTGAAGATTCTGCCCGCTTCCAGAGTGCTTGCTCAAAAGCCAGTATTTCATCTATTTGTACATCAGTCAGTTCTCCTTGTGTGCATCCCAACTAGATACGTTCATATTGCTTGAAAATGTACCATCTTTCTCTCCCCCTTCTGAAGCACGTGACCCATTTTTAATGATTAGACTCTGATAGTCAACACATTGAAGGGCCATCCCTCTTTGCATGCAGGTAACAACTTTTCAAACACCACTTGGCATATGTGTCTTTCTATGGCATATTTATGCAAAAAATAGTAAGGGTACATGCAAATTTCTCAGGGTAAAAAATGACAGTTTCAAAATTTGGTCCCACTGTGATCTCTAAATTTCTCATAAAACTCCCTTTCTTTCAAGTCACTAAAGATGAAATTTCAGCTAATATTTATTTTTGGCTACTTCAGCAACCTTATTATTTATTATGTTTCAGAATTACACTCCTTTTTGCCAAAGTAAAGACATGTACTTCTCCTTGTGTATGTTGAAAGTCCTGCAGCAGAAACCATATGGAACAGGAACATTGCTGAAGGGGAACCGTATTTGGTGATGAGGATTTGGGTAAAGTCTGTGCTATGAAGCTGGCCTGGAATTTTGTGTGATATTAAGGAAACTGGCTACAGTGTGTGTCAGGAGACCAGCATTTGTATGCCAACTCTGTCACTAGCTCTTTGACTTAACCACTGTTTCCTAATCTCTCCGGGTTTCAGTTTTCTTTTCATTGGATAGTTTTATCATTTGGCTTCTTTTGTTTCATGTTATGGTACAGTTTTCCTATAATTAAAAAATGCCTGAGATGTATAAGAATAAACATCATATTTTCCAATTATCTTTGGACATAGAGGAGTGAGATTCTTTAGCAGTACATTAAGATATCCTCTAAGGAGGAAAGTCCTGACCTCCCCAGGTACTTAGACCTTTGTACTCATTTCAGATGTACTTTAATGTAAGTGTCACTTCTTGACTCCAGGTTTGACCAATGGTCTGTCCAGTGGAGCTTGATCTGGTTTTCCAGAATGTTTGCCCTATAGAATGAACCAGTGCACATAAGGTTTCTACAAATTAGTTGGTGACATACATGTTTGGTCACATAGATGACATAGGTGACATAGATGTTTGCTTGTTAGGCCTTTTGAGAATCACTGAGTATAATGTACTTTCCAAAAAAATTAAGAAGTGCCCTGTTAGCCCATTAATTTCATTTTTTCTGCCACTATGTTTTAATTTTTTCTTATTTAATACGTAGCTGCCTGTAGGGATCATATTTCTTTTGCAGGATTTTGAGTCTTACTATGGTTAGTACCTATTTTTTCAGTTGACCTTTAGTGCATTTATCACATAGTTCTACTCTGCCACTTTCACTATCATTAGCATCAGAGATCCAAATTTCTCCAAATTGTCATCTTAGTCTAAAACATTAACTGAATTCTAGGAGCCTGAGTCAAGAACATTGCAAGTTTAAGCCTAGCCTGCATAACTTAGCAACTTAGTGAGAACTTACTTCAAAACTGGGAGAGGGGAGGGAAGAGAGTTGAGCTTGAGGATGTACTTAATGCAAAGCCATAGCTTCAACAGCCAGCACCGCTCCCCTTTCCCTCCAAAAATCCTGAAATGATATAGTTTACTCTGCTTGGTCATATAATTTTCTTGTTTGCTTTTTTTGGACAATTTGGCCAGCTTTAAATTATCCATTCACAAAGCTATGTGGGCAAGAAAACTTTTCCTGAGAAACAAGTCATAAGGAATAAAGAATTTTATTCTAGCCATCACTCTTTTGATCAAGTCTCTTGTGTGAACCAGGCTTATTGAAAGATGGATAAGAAATAATAAAATTAATATATTGTTTTATTGGTAGAATCAAGATGGTACATGCAAAAAAACTGAGTGATTTCACTTATTTTCAGAAATATTCAAAAATTAATAAATGAATATTCACTTGGAAATGGAGAGCTCTGGGTTATTGTCTTTGCCCATCCTGATATCTGACCTTGGATAAGTCCTAGTACTTTCCTGGACCTCACTTTCTGCAAATGTAACACAGGAAGGATGCATAGCTTACCTTACCAATTCATATATGATTCTATGATTTATATCACTCCTGCAAAAGAGAAAATAATTAGTTTAAGTAATTTTATGAGAAAAACAAGTGAACCAAATAATTTGTTTGTTGACCTATGGGTTGCTAGATATTTATTTCCTAAGTGAAAGCTGCCATTCATCATCATTTTGTAGTATGCTAAAATAAATTGGAGTAATGATCCTCTTTCATGTTTTGGTCAGACACTAATGTTGTCCGTGGTATTTTGCATATGCTGATATTTATGAAGTTCTCATTGATTCAGATGACAGTAGACAATTAACTGAAAAAATACATATACAGCAAAATAGAAGAGGAAATAAACATTAAAAACATTACATATTCTTTATTTTGTTATAAATTTCACTATTCTAACATAGCTTCTTAAGACAAATAACATATTAATGTGTCCTCACATACATATTAAGATGTCTTAGACTTCTTTAGGGTAACTGCCACAAATATGTCCTTTAGAGATGCTAATAAGAATTTTATAAATTAAAAGCAATAGAATAATATTCTATGTGTGATAAACTTAATTTGTACAGTGGGTATACAATGTGCTTTTTATCACTGGATGCTTGGTTATTATCAAATAAATGATAATTATGTTTTCTTTTTAAAATTTTTCAATCAGTGTTCCACTAGACATTAAAGCCTGACTACATGGTAAATAGTAAACTGCATGAATGAGATACGTTCTTACAACCAGGGAATTTTCTTTGTGTAGTACTTGGGATTGAATCCAGAGGTGTTCTGTTGATCAGCTATAGCCCTTCCCTTTTCAGTTTTATTCTGAGACAGGGTCTAGATAATTTTCTAGGTCTACTTAGAACTTGCAACTCTCTGGCTCCAACCTATCATGTAGTTGAGATTAGGAGCCTATAGCACTGCACCCAGAGAGCAACTGGAATCCTTGTATAAACTCTAGTCAACTATTATTACAAAACATACATTAAAACTTTTGGATATGACCATGAGTGAATGGATGATTAAAATTGTCTTTATCCATGTCCCAAACAGAGGAACTTAGGCTCTCTGAGAGTTAACTCAATTGACAAAGAAGAGATTGGCTTTCTGAGGTAGTACAGAACTGCTAGTAGGAGCTCTGAGGGTCAGCTCTGAGCTCTGAGGGTTAGTAGGAATCTTGGGTGTGCATTGCAGTGCCTGGCACTTACTACTGGGCATGCACAATGAGGAGGAGGATTAGAAGATACCCATGTATGTGAGAGGGGTGTACAGAGAGTTTATAATGATCTTATCAAAGATAAGAAACTAATGAATCTGATGCTGGAGAAACAAGGAGGGAGTAGAGAGATGAGGAAAATAAGATTGGAATGTGTTGTGTCATGTGAATTCCCTGCAGTGAATGCAAATAGGTACTGCAAGCATATGCTAATACAAGTGAAAATAAATAAATTTTGATCAGTGCACCAGTTTCTTCACCCTACATTTCCAACACATCGCTTTACCATTGTCAAGAATACTATAGCAGTCAAACACCAGGCAAGCCCACTGCTGAGTATAATCTCCATTCACGGCAAAACCAGCTGAAATCAGTGTACTGTTTTTTTTAAAAAAGAAAATCTTGTTTTTCATTTTTACAAGCAAGTTCTGAACAATTTAACTATATCCAGCTGCAATTTCTATATATCCATAACTTATACATATTTATTTCAATTATTCTTATTAATAATCTCTAATAATACTAATAATTATCATTGTTACTAATAATAGAATTTAAGAACTACTGCTGTCATACCAATGTTATATAAACTATACCATTTTAACTATAATATGCATTTTGTGTCATAAAAATTATGCAGGTATTACTTTGGAAACAATCGTCTCATTTTAGAGCATTTACTTACTGCTCTCTTGCCTGCAGATGTCTGTGACAGAGCTATGGTTTCCTACTTTGGTTTGTGTAGCAGCGTAGAAAGTTTAAAGAGACGGTCTTGTCACCACCTCAAAGCTAAGGAAAACAGCTCAGTAGGTTATAGGTATAGTACCACAGTATAATAAATCAAAAATTCCACTTGCTTCTTTCCTTCCTTTCTTCTCGCCTTCCTTCTTTTCTTTCTGTCACATTTCTAGTTATTTCAGCAGTGTGGTAGCTACCTGATACAGATGGCTAGACTTGTACTTTAAGAGGTTTCGATTTACATTTTCTAGTTGTTTGCAATGTAAAGAGAGAGATTGAGAACTTCAGTGCAGTTCAGTGCAAGCCATTTCTCAACTGCAGTAAAACTTACAATTTCCCTGAAGCCTCAGAATATAAATGAGAATCAACACGTTTCAAAATATTTATCACTGTAAGACCTGGACTAATGGTATTCAATGGTTTCTAGAGATGATGGTATTGGTCATATTTATGTTGATGGTGGCAATTATTATAAACAGGATATTTCCATGCCAGTAAAAAAAAGTGACTATTTCAGGCTAGTATGCCTTCTTCAAAACCAATTCGATGGTTTTTAAAAATCATTTATTTATTTATTTACTTGGTACAATGCCCGCACGGCATGCGGTACCAGGATAGAACCCAGGTCTTGAGCTTGCCAGGCAGGCGTTGAGACCACTGAGCTATCTCCCCAGCCAACTTGATGAATTTTGCCAAAAATGCTAGAAGCCTATTATGAAAGCCTATTATAGAAACCATTCTCTTACCCAACTGTGTCCCAAAGCTGAATAAATAGAACTAAAACCAATAGTATAAAAATAACATTTCTCCTTGAACCATAATGCTACAGGGAACAATAAAATGTTAAAATATCAGTTTAGAGTTTGTAGTTTTAGAGCCACTGCATATGATCTGCCAAGACATTACTTTCTGGTGATTTCCACCTACCATAAAGAGGATACCCCCCCCATCAAGTTGATATTATCTCCTGCAAGAACACATAATTTCTACCAAGTGTGTTTTCCACTGAGTCTGTGTTTGTATGTCTGTTAGTGAATTGCATGTGGATTTTACTTTGATAATTCTTTTTACATCCTTGATTCCCTTTCCTGCAGAAGATACTTATTGGAATGAAGCCCTCCTAACAGACATGAGACTCCCAAGGAGCCTGGAGTGGTTTGGCAAACAAGAAACCCCATGCTTGGTGTTCAGTGGGGCTTTGCCAAGCCAGCATAGCTCTAATTGCATCCTTCCCCGAGCTTGCCCTAACCACCCCCTCATCAACCCTCCTTTCCCTTCTTCCCAATAGTCTTTTGTGTGTGCTGAAAAAGATGTTATTATAATGAATACTGTATGTTTACACTGAGTTTCAGAGGATTTGATAGAACAAAAAAATGTAGATTTTTTTATTAGTAGTAGCTTTCCAATGGAGATAATATTTATAGAATGGGCTTGTGTGTTTGTATTTTCATAGATAAATAAACTGAATAATATCCAAACATGATAATCAATGTGTCAGCTTCCAAATACATTGGCATTTAGCAGGAATGCTTTCTAAGTACTTATTCTGTAAAGAGTAAAGGATAGGTATTAGGACCAATTCCCTGGGGAACTGTATCTTCAGCATTATTTCAGTAAGAACCATCTTCTCTTGTTTATGGCAAGTGTAATATAACCCTAGGCTGAAAATTAAAAATTATAAATATATGCAAATTTTTCATCAAACCTTTTTGTATGAAAATAATGTTATATACTTATCTGCTGCTACTTGGTTTTTGATTAGTGGCACATATATTATCATGAGTTTTTCAGTTTTGACCTTACCATCTGCTTTCTCCAGAAGCATTCGTTGTTGTTCATTGCTTCGTTTGTTTTCTTTATTTCTGCAAAGCCACATGATGCCCACTTTCTCTCAAGTTTTCACATCTGCCTTGCGATTGTATTGAAATTCTCTGAGACAGAGTGGCAATCTTAGGTTGTTGACTTCCTAGGTTTTGAATTTGGGTTACAATCAGAAACCATGAGCTTGTTTGTGATGTGACAGAAGAGTTTCTGGGAAAGATTCAACCAGGATCCTCGTTTTACCCAGATGACCATTAGATATCAGTATTCTATGAACCCTTGTAAACCTTCAGTTTATTCTATTTATACAATATAATATTGTTCCCTGACTGTTGTAAGGCCTTATGAAGATAATGCGAGCTGATCCCCCCTCAGATTAATGTACACATTTGCTAACTACATTCATCAATGTGTCCTCCAAGTCTGTGGACTTACTGGTGATACTGAATGCAGGGCTCAATTTCCTTCATGTTCTGCCCCAAGTAAATTACCACACAAAGTATATATTCCATGCTATGCTTGTAAATCTTATCAACTTATTGCCCACAGTAGTCCAAGATCTCTAAGCTGTAGTGTCTACTATTTTTTGTGCTATAAATATACTTATCTTGATCAACTTCAGGTTATTAATCTGACATCATTGGGAGTACAACCTTAAGAGATTCACAGTGGCGCATCATTATGCAGTATTTCCCCTGTTCAAATAAAATAGATGTGAATGTGTTCAAGTGCATAGGTAACAGTGAAGGATAGCAAAATATAAAGCAATTATTTACATTTATTACTTTTTTGGAGTATATTCTGTTTAACTGAACTAGTAGGTAATTTATTTGTCTGTAATGGTATAGTCGAGTAATATGCTTTCAAAAGTCCTAAAATTTAACTTTTGTCCTCACAAGCCTTCACCAGCAGGCTCCTTTGGACCCATGCATATTCGCAGGGATCCTTTGAAGTTAGCAATGTGAAATAGAATTAAAGCCAACGGGCCCTCCAAGGACAAAGTGCACTGACACGAAGGATAAGTAAATCATTTACAACATATGTAAGCAGTCAAGTAAATGTAAGTGGCATGGTGCTAAGTAGTGAAAGCTTGTTGTAAATACAATGAGGCCCTAGGGAAATCACTTCTCAACTAATTAGTTAAGGACAGATCCCACTGGCTCGAGCTTACCACCCGGGAGCTGGAAGCCAGTCTCTGCACCAAGGCCACCCCGCCTTAGAAGGCATGAAAGCAGCGTGAAGTCCATTTATTAAAAACTGCTTTCACTGTAAGGGGATACCTCACAGCACAGTGACTCTTTAGGTTCATATGTTCACTTGTTATTTTAATCAATTTAATATTATTTGTTATAACCCAAAGTGGTTTTCTTTATTAATTTGTTTTACTGTATACTTCTGTGCTTTTTTACGTATTTATCATGAAGAATGGAATGCTTATGCACAATAAATTCAACAAATAAACTTCTTTTTTGGGGGGGAGAAGAACAAGAAAAAAAAATAAGTCCTGTTTGCATAACCAGGAAAAATATCCATACTAAGGCCATCTAAGGAATCCCATTTCTCAGAGAATAGAGTGTTGGTTTGCATGGATTCCTCTCAAGCACTTTCCTAGGCCATGCTGGACAGACTCTCAAACCACCTGTCTTCCACAAAGACACTGCTTAATCCCAGAGAAGGTAATTTATCTCTTTCAAAGTGTAAGTTTCACCTCCCAGGGTTTCACACTACATCCAGGCCAACATAATTGATGACCTTATTACTACTCTTTGAGCTCTGCTGCTGGCATGCTGAGTCTTATTTCCTTGAGGCAGAAACCTAATGACCCACCCCTTCCATCCGCAACTCCAGTGGAGATTGCAATTTCTTTGTAAATCATAATAAAAAAAAGTCACAAAATGATTTTGCAGAAATGAAATATGCATTTGCATATACCCATTTGCTTGACAGGTACACTGTGTCATAGAATATCACTCGAGTAGGTTTCTGAAGTTATCTCTTCATATTCACCTATAAATATTTATTAAGTATTAATTTTTACTCAAAGGGGAAATGGTTTCCTGAACTCTTTTAAGTTTTAAATGCTTCTGTTATTTCTCACACTTTTAAAATTAATTTGATTCAATATCAATTAAAATGGTTTTTCACTTGTGTTGTTCATCTCACTGTGAGATAAAATCTAACTGTATTCCCTTTCTGTATATACCGTGCTTTCTCCAAATCAGAGTTTCACTCAATCAATCATTTACATGTTTTTTTTTTCTATTTTCAAAATCCCAATTATTGTACAGACGCCAGGTCTGAAGAACGTGAGTTAGGTGACGTCTTTCATCATTATCCCTAATTCACACCCCGGCTCATGCTTCTCACACCGAGTCCCTTTCTGAAGCTCCCGCCTCCATTACTCTGTCGCCCACCCGGATGCTTTCCTTTGCAACATTCATTCTGATTTGCATTTAGTTCTTTCCCATTTGCTTACTTAGTTGCTTATGTCTTTGCTGTATCCACTTTTAATTTTCGTGTCAGGAGGTCAGTATGGGGTCAGTTTAGATTTTCATACCCATAATCATATGTAGATCAATAAATAGCGGCTCCAGCACAACGCTGTGACTATGGTTACTCATAGGAACTAAAATTCGTGAATGTTACTAAGAGAACACATATTAAATGTCCTCTCTAAATAATAAAGTAAGTGAGATAAAGCGTATGATAACTGGCTCGATCTAGGCATTTCATAGCATA
>NDGN010185116.1:0-11645 GCA_002564285.1 Tympanoctomys barrerae
AGACTTGTAGTGATTCTCCTGTTTTCAGCCTCCCAAGTGCTGGGATTACAGGTGCGCACCACCCGGTCCAGTCTCAATCGCCATCTCAGCATGTCATGGGGGGCGGGGCCGGCATGGCACACTGGGGATCGAACCCTGGCTGCTGTACTCTGCCTAAGCAGGAGCTTTAGTCCACTGAGCTATCTGGCTGGCCCTGTTACCATCACTTTCAAATGCAAGACAAAGAGATAATGGAAGGCTGTCCATAGATAAATCACACTGGTACTAGGGGCAGGGCCAGCCCTTATCCTGAGCATTTGCCCTTACGAGGCCTCCCAGTAAATGGTATTGCCATGGTGAAAATCTCCAAAGCCTCAAGGTCAAAAAGCCCAATTACAACTTCAGGGCCCCTCTCCCGGATGCGTTCATTCTTCCCCAGCAAATCTGCGGGGAGTTTACGAGTCTCAGACAGTGACCTTTCCTTCTGGTTACTGCTAGGGTAAAGAGCAATTTCCTTTGCCTAAGGTAAAGCAGTAAAGCAGCGAGGAGAAGGCTGGGGCCACAGCCCTTCTAAGCCAGTGCCTCTAATGCTGGCCCAGGAAGGAAGAGGGCTTCTGGCAACAAATAATTCTACTTCACAGTTTCTCTTTCCAGTTAGCAAGCTACTAGCAGGCTTGTAACTCTGAGCAGTTGCTGGGGAACTCATTTAACAGGTAAGCTCACCTGCAGTGGCCAAGGCCCGTCAGGAAATGAGTTACGGCTAGGACAGCAGCCCATTGGAACCCTTAGACTCATGTGCTTCTGCCAGGAAATCTCAGAATCCAGGCTTTGAATGCACTGTCATTTTTGCAAGTGACACAGATACACACGCAAGTCCCCATAGTCTGTGTCCCAAGGAACACTTAGTTAGACATGGGTCACGCCTGTCCCAAGGAGGCTCACAGGCAGACAGTGACTACACCCAGCCACAGAGCCGCTTTTTCAGGTTGAACCAGGGCGAGATTTAAGAGGTGTGGGGTTAGCGTTCCAGAGTATGCTGGCCACCCTTGGGTGTGGGGATCGGGGTTATGTGGATTGTGAAGGACAGAATCAGCACCCAGAAGGGAAGGGCATTTCTCTATCTTCCTTGTGTGCATGGTGCTGGAGACTGAATCCAGGCCTCTCACATACAAGGCAAGGCTACATCACTAGCCCTTTTTGTTTTCAGACAAAGTCTCCCTGAATTGCGCAGGCTGCCCTCAAAATTTGGAATCCTGCCTCAGCCTACCAAGAAGCTGGGATTACAGATGTGCACCACTACGCCTGGCTCTGGATATTTTTCTCCTAACATGCGAAGGCTTTTTCCTTTCTCCCCCTGTCCACTGGCAACAATAACAATTAAAGCCTTGCTTAATGAGGATCTGTTATCTTAACTACATTTTTCTTAACTACACTAGGGCCAACTTGGGCAGCCTACTCAGTAACATCTCTCACTAAAAGGGGCAAACTGACAAAACAATAGGACGGACACCAAGAACCCACGTGGGAATTGACCCATCCTTGCCTAAAAGACACCTGGAGTGAGGGGCCCACAAGGAGCCACCGTCTGAGAGGGCAGGGCTGCCTAGCAAGTATCAGAACCAATTCCAAGGGAGGGTAGGTGGTAGGCAGCTGGCAGCAGATGCCAGGGAGTGAAATCCTTTCCTGCCATTGCCCAGGCTGAGCAGAGGTCCCGGATTTGTGCCTTGTAGGATGCTTGGGTTGTTCGCTTTCTAGACTGAGCCCTGCTGCCAGTTGGAATTGTGTGACAGACCATTTTGTGTCTATATTCAGAGCACATAGTTCCATGTCTGGTAAACATTCCATGATGTTTGTTATGGGAGTGAATGAATGAATGAATGAATGATATATTCTGCTAGAGGCTTTTTTTCGGTAAGAGTCTCACTATGTAGTTCAGGCTGGCCTCAAACTCTTGGTGATCTTCCTGCCTCAGCCTCCTGATTCCTGGGATTACAGTACATTATTCTATTATAAGGATCTGTATGGATTGAGGAGTTCCCAGCTTAGGGTTTGGGTTCAAATCCTCACAGGTACTCCATGGCCATGTAATACTCAACAGCTCTGAGCCTCAATTTCCCAACTGTAAGATAGGAAACAACAATGCCTACCACATAAGAATAGTGATAATACATGCTATTTGCCCATCAGATGTAGCTCCGCGGGGATAGAGCAGAGCTCTCCAAAATGTTAACAGCCCCAAGTACATTTGTATTTTTTAAGCCATAATTTACAATGCAAAAGTGATTACCAGCAAAGATCATTCCCAGGACAGCAGAAATGTTCCTGTGAGCAAGACATGTTTTAGAGCTCTTCACTTCTACTGCCTCTCTGAGGCAGTTGAGAACTTCTCTTCCAAACTCTCTGGGGTGGGGAGGGCAGGAAAAGGAGAGAGCGCCCCTTTCTTATTTGGTTGGCCTGGCATCCCCATTCGGTTTCCAGAAGGCAATGTGAACCCAGCGGAAGAACTGCCTCTTGTCTTGCTCCATGCCTGCAAAGTGCTGGCAGGTGAGGTCCCAGGCTGCAGCCACAGGAGGGAAGACCCGGCTCACTTCCCCTCGCCCTGTGCCACAGGCCCACAGGAAGTGCAGCTGCTGAGTTTGGAGAGCCCTCCGCTTGCACCTTTATTCCATGCACTAACCAGGTGTCTCTCCCGGTGCCCTATGCTCCGGACCTGCTTAGCCCTGCACCCAGCCAGGGGGGCTCCCTCCCCCAAACAGGCACTGCCTCTGCAGCCAGGAACTTCCTGGTTCCAGAAAACTTCTGGTGATAAATTATGCAGCAGCACCTTTGTGTCGCTGCCTCTCAGCCAGATGGGAGGTTTGCTCCCAGTCTTTTGTTTCCGGCTTGCTGGAAGCTCCGATCCTCAGCTCTCCTCAGAGGTGAGCAGGAGCTACCCAGAGCCAAGTCAGGGCTTGCTGCAAGTCCCAAGCAGGGCTCCTCCCCCCTCACTCTCACCTGAATGACCAGGGGGCTCCGTGCCCCTACAAGGAGCGGGGCAGAGCATGGGGGGCAGGGCCAGGGCATCAGCCTCACTCATCTGTAAGCACAGGGGGAACGCTGCCGCGCACTGAAAGAATGAAGACTGCTTGGATGGGCATAAAAGGTGCCCAAGGGCACCTAGGATGTTTGCTTCTTGCTAAATCAAAAATGCAGAACAGAAAATAGACTCAAAGGACCGCCGGGAAGCCAGAGAATCAGCTCTTTGAAAACGGCTGCTCTGGGTTACGGTCAACTTTCTGTAGCTCCCAGAAACATCACATCACTGGCACCAAATTAAAAGGAAGAAACAAAGAGACAACAGGGGTCAAACTCTGGGGTGGAGGCACTAGGGGCTGGGGTGAGTCTGGGGCTGGAGACCTGCATCATTTATCCTCATGACAGGATTCATGAAGGAAAGAGGCTCTAGCTGCCCAGCCCCCCAATCGAGGCAATTGCTACCTTATGAGCTCTGGGGCCCATCTCCGTCCCCAGGCCCAGGGGAGGGACAGCTTGGAATTCTAAACTGTTCCAGCTACAGGAGACCTCAGCCAGCACCTCTCACCTTGGGGTCACAGCAACCTAAGGGTGAGAAGTTGTGGTGGCACTGTGCATGTTCGGGGAAGCTCCATGTCCCAGACCCTCTAAAGTAGAACAGGCTGCCCTACTCACATGCAAGCTTAATAGGTTTCTTTTCCGGAAATGCGGCCAGGCGGGAACCATGCTTAGGTTTCATGAGGCTTTGGAGGGGGAGGAAGGAGGCACAAGATCTTCCCAGAGAAAGACAAAAAGCCAGCTGAAATCAATGAAGGACTAAGCCTCTATGTAAGCATGGTGTAATTATTTACCTGGCTCCTGTATCCCAAAGGCAAGAATCATCTCTGATCAACTTACGCAACCTTGCCAACAAACAGGTGACATCCAACCAGCCCTATAGTAACACAGTGGTCGTCAGGCTCTGTGCAGAACACTTTGAACACACTCAATTTCTATAGCATTCTTAGGTAAAAAACAACTGCCTTTCTCCTCCAATCACCTTGCCTTTATTTGCAGATAAGAACCCCAAAATTCAGGGAGATTTGGGGCTTCACACTGGGTCATGAGGAAGTGCCAGGTCTGCCTGTGTTTCTCAATAACTAAGCTGCATATGTTGGCTTAATGCTTGAGATTTGTGTTTGCTGAATGAACGAACAAATGAATGAGTGCAGAGCTGAGTTTGGGGAATGCTTCTGAGCGTATCAGGAGAGAGCTGGGCCTGGTGGCTCCAAGCTATAAGGCCAGTGGCAGCACAGACAGTCAGCAGAGCTATTTATAGGGCCACGGCAGGCTCTGCCCACCAACCTGCCAGCACCGAGTCCTCCCAGGAACCCTGAATCCCACCAGGCCAAGAAGGACAGCAAGGCTCCTGCTGCTGAGGATGAGATGGAAAACCGACACAGTCACAGTAGGGGACTCAGAGGCCCTGTATCTAGGCAACTGTGAGGAAGTGGTGGCCAGGCTACCTCAAGGAATACAGAGACTTTGGCTAGAACAAGCCAAGGGCACAGAAGTCCTGTCATTATGAGACATACCCAACCATAAGAAAGGCAAGACTCCTTCTCAAAGTGGTCTCGGAAATTATTCTGTTCCCATCCAATAAGCCCTAGGGCTTCTTCTCTTTAAGGAACAGCAACATAAACAATTCCTACATTTTTGCTTCTTCTTAGGGATCAAAGCTAGCAGTTCATCAGTAGAAAGTAGGGGGCTACGGATTAGAGAGCCCCAGAGCAGGCCAAGAGCCATAAAACACCCCGTCCTCTGTGACCTTCTGTGGCCTGTGCTGGCCCGGAAGGCGAACGTGCCCAGTGTGCTCGGTGTCAGTCATGGTCAGACTTGGCTCCCTTGCACCTGTCATTCTTAATACCATGTGCCAGGCTCAAAGATGTTATCCGATATTCAACCCAGGATAGAAGAGGAAATCCAAAATCAGTGACAAGCCAAGCATCTTTCACGAGTCCAAGAGATCAGAGACAAGGTCACTCAAGCACTGTGATGACTGTGATCAGGACAACAGTCAAACGGGAAGGAGACTAGTCTCAGCTCAATTCTTTTGCACTCATCCTCAGAAACCACCTTTCATCACCAGGTGCAGTGCTGCACACTTGTAATGCCAGCAGTCAGGAGGCTGAGGCAGGAGTATCGCCTGGAGTTCAAGGCTAGCCTAAAACCCCCCAACTTTATTTACCTAAGTGCTTCAGGCCAGAATTTTCACTTACTTAAGACATTTCCAGGACAGTTCCCACACATTTAAAAAAAAAAAAAAATAGGCATGGCTATTCCCAGCCATCAAGTTTCCTTCACAAATCTCTAAAGGTAGAGTATTAGGTAGGCTGAACCCTAGCCTAGAAGCTCTAGGAAAAGCTATGAGGAGTAGCAGAACTCAGATAAGCACCTTCCACTGTACAGCTCTGAGTTCACGCCTAGCTGAAGCCAGGCCTGTCTGATTCACTACTGGACTCCACAACTGCCACCTCCTTGGGCCCCTGGAATGCAGCCTCTGGGATCTTCGCAGTGGTATTTCTGGCTACATTGGTTCCACACTGCTGGGTCTCACGCGGCTCTGCCCCTCTACACCTCCAAGGACGGCTCAGTATCCAGCCAAGCCAAGTGTATAAATCTCCCTGCCTCTGCCTCCCCTATGTGTACAGAAAGTCTGCAGGCTAGAAGTTTCTATTCAATTTGAGCCTCCAAGAACCCTCTCATCCTTTTACTGGGAAGCATTAAACACACAATTCTCTACCCACTCCTCACCCTGGCCCCTGGACGGGGGTAATGTATGCAGTTTTGACAGCTCTGGAGCAGTTAAATCGTCTTGGCTGGTCTCTGCCTGGAACCTTCCAGCTCCCCTTCCCCTGGGCAGAAGGCGACAATCTCCTCCCTGGCTTTGTTGGTATCCGTTTTATCCCCCCCCCCCCCTCCTGCCCAAAGCCTTGCCATTTCCCTTGATCTTTTTCAAAACTTCCTCCAGGGGGCCGAGAGGAAAGTTCCATCCTTTTCCCTTGCAGCCCGATGGGGGAAACCCCCCAAAAAGCAAAGCTGTCCCTTTAAGGGGCCCATGTGGTGGGAAGAACAGCTACATTCCTACCCCGGTAGGGCCGCTGTCCCAACACGCCGCAGAGGCTGCAAATAACCTTCCCGGAGCGCGCCCGCGCGCAGGGAGGGACGCGGGTCGCCAGGGGACCATGCCCGGGGAGGAAGAGCTGAAGAGAGGAAGCTCGGAAAAAGCCACCGAAGACACATACATAGTTGAAATAACAGACAAGAGCACTCTGTTTTGGATTCGGGAGGTAAAACAATCTTTACAACAAGTGCCCAGATCTCTCCACGCCCTGCCAGGCAAGCTCGGAAATCGGCAGGGTTTGCACACGAGCTGCTCTTGGTTAAAGAAAGAACCGGTGTGAAGACTGGGTCTGCAAACCCCTCCACTTTGGAAATCTACCCCTCATCCAGGCTATGAGGGGACTCTGAGGATTCAGGACAGACCCCAATACACACACACACACACACACACACACACACACACACCACGGGCCCCCAGCCCCGTGTTGAATAGCGCTGGGTGAATAGGGTTGGGGTTCAAAGATCAAAGTTCTTTGATCTCTGGGCACAAATTTGTAAGAGGCAGCTGCTCCATCGCGGGGTGCACCTACGGTCCTAAGCGGAGAAACGGATTCCGCCGGAACTCTGATCATACACAGCCCTGGCCTACGGGCACCGAACACATTATTAATAAGCAGCAGATGAAGCCGCGAGTCCGGCTGCCTTGCGCCCAGCGACCTGGAGGCCGAGGCAGGGAGACTTCTTGGAAAGTCCACAGACATCCGCGCCCGGCACCCGGCCCCTTGCCCTGGCCAGCACCGGTTCGAGGGCACCTTCCAACAGTTTCTTCCCAAACTTCCTCCCCAGCCCCTACTTCAGCCGGGTCCCCCACCCCTCCCCTGGGGAGGATCCGAGGCAGAAAGCTGATTGGCTGCGGCCAGGAGAGGGAACCCAAAACACCGTTAAGGGGAGATGCTGCGAGCGAGCTGTGCCCGGAGCCCCCGGGCGAGAGGCTGGGCTGGAACGAAGGCTGTGATCCCCGCGTGGAGGCATCGCCGGCACTCAGGCACTCGGACTCCACGGGGGCCCACGGTGCAATCCACGCGAGACCCCTGCCCCAGGAAGGAGAGTTGCTTAGAGTGCACAGGCTTGGAGACCACTCTCCCACCGCCCTTTCTTTGCACACATGCATTGCACCAAGGACACAGAGACCCAGTCTTCAGCCCGAAAGAAGCCTGCAGCTCGTTAAAGAGCAGCAAGCGCCTCGGATCTTAGCCCGGACTGGAGTCCAGGGCTGCGCCTCCACCTCGATATCCTCTCGCCCTGGGGGCGCTGGGGAAGCTTGTCCGAGTCCCCTCCCGGGCGCAAACCCGGGGCTCCCGCTGAGCACACGACCGAAAGTCCCAGGCCCCAGCTCTCTCTGTCCCGCCGCGGGGCGAGGAGTCGGGGACCTGGGGCAAACTTTCCCTGCCGGCCGGGCGGGCGGCGCCGCTTACCGTGAGCGCAGAGCAGAGCGCCGAGCAGCAGCGCGCCCCACGGCCGCCGCATGGTGCCGGCCGTCTCCAGCACTCCCTGCCGGCCGGGGTCCCGGGCTCCGCGGGGCGCGCAGCCGGCGAGTCCGCGGAGAGTGCCCGGGGCCAGGCGTCCCGCAAGTAGCCCTTCGGCTGCCGCCGTCTCTAGTGCGGCCAAAGCCGAAGCCGCCCCGCCAGGGGACCGGGAGGGGGTGTCCCGGGCCCGGCCGCCCCGCCCCCGCCGCGGCCCCCGCGCTGGCCCCGCCCCCAGAGGCCCGGCCCCTTCTCGCCCTCGGCCCCGCCCCCGGTCCGAACCCCACCCTCGCGCGCCTGCTGCGCTGCCCCGCAGCTCCCGAGGCCGCCCCCACATTCCTGGCCTTCCAGAGAGCCCCTGCTCTGTCCCCATTACCGCAGCTCAAATGTTCCTGACTTTAAAAATATAACCTAGTGGCTACTCTCAGACCCGGTGCACTGAGGCCCCCGCCAGGGAGCAACAACCACGCTGACCCAAGTCGCCTGGACGTGACCCGGGTTGGGGGGGTTCGGGGGGGGGGGATCCTCCAGGCCCCACGGCCAGACTTTATTGATGTCTCGGAATACGCGGGGCCTGCTTCTGCCTAATCCTCCCGGCCTTTATTGACATTAAACAAGGGACATCAGGAGGCCTGCAGAGCTGTATCTCAACTAGCGTTCTCGCTGTCAAAATTTCTTTTCTGAGATTTTCTTCTTGCTCTGCCGCCCCTCCCCCCGGCCTAGGCCGCCTGGTTCGAGGGCTAAATAATTCCGCGACCTCTCTTTTTCATCTATTAATTTCCTGAGATGCCTGTCTGGGTCCAGTCGCCCTCGCTCAGACGTCCAGATTTGGTCCCGCCAGACTTAGTTCCTCTTCGCTGTCGCTGTCTTTGTAAATCAGCATCGTTAGCCTCTTCACCTTTTTTGACTTTCTGATCCTGGCGAGGAAGCGGAGGGGGCGAGGATGTAAGTTCTTCTTTGCAGCCCAGCTCCCCGGGCCTCGGCCTCCTCCCTGCTTCCGTCGGCGGGGCCTTCCAGCGGTATTTAAGGTTTGGGTGACCGCTCATAATTGTAAACCCCTCTCTCGTCTTATCCTGGGGGGCCTAGCGCCCTCCCAGCGCATCCTAGGAACACGAGTTCATTTTGCCTTCTTTCGGCTTCCTACGTTGGATTTTGTTTTGTAACTTTTGCGAATTCCCCTACTTTTAAGGCCCCGAGGATGACTTTTTCCTTTTCGGTAGATATGGCCTGTGGATTTTTCTGTGAACACTTAGCTCTCACCAGTAAATATATAGAGCCATGAAGACCCAAATGCCCCAAGTTCGCTGAGGGGAAGGTAATTTGGCGCAACCCAGAGCGGGACGATTTCTCCAGATGGATTGGTTGACATCTCAACCTTGCTTGTTTTTAACTTTTCGCTTCAAATTACCATCTTTGGCCAAAGCTAACATTAAGTGTACTTTACGACAGCTACTACGACGACAACTACAAAAAAAAAGTGGTGTCAACTCTTTCTTGGTATTTATCTATACTGTTTTGCCCGAAATTTTTACTCAGATGCAATGTGGTTGAATGAGCATCACCATGGCAACTAATACAGAGGCATTTTCTAGGTGTGTAGTCCTTCCTACTGACCGAAGGGGGCAGTAGAGTCAGGTGAGGTTTACGTGATCTTAGCGCTTGGGAAGGATGGTCCACCTGTTAGACTTCCTTCGGTTCCCTTTAGCCTAAAATCCAACAGCGAAAAAAGGTGAAAAGTAGAGAATTAGGAGCCAGGGTGATGGCTCAGTGGAATAAGTGCTTCCCCGGCAAGCCCAAGAGCCTCAGTTCAGTCCCCGGTTCCACCAAAAGAAAAAAAAGTAGAGAATTGTTTCTCAGTTCTCAACTCCGCTCCTTCTTCTTTTTTTTTTTTTTAAACTCCGCCCCTTCTAATGAGACCTTAGTTGGTCTCAAGCAAATGTGCTTTTATTTTGTATTTCTTTATTTTGGTACTGGAAGTCAAACTCAGAACCTTGCGCTTGCCAGGCAAACACCGTGCCACTGAGCTATATCCCGGGCCCTTGAGTTTTTTTGTTTTTGTTTTTTTTTTTTTGATAAGGCTTTTCCGGTGTAGTTCATATTCACTGTGTAACTCAGGCTGGCCTTGAACTCATGACAATCCTTCTGCCTCAGCCTTCCAAGTACTGGGATTACAGGTGTGAGGCATCATGCCTGGTTTTATTTTTATTTTATTTTTGAGACGGTCTCAGCCTATAGTTTAGGTTGGTCTTGGACTCACTGTGTAGCCCAAGCTAGCCTCCATTCTCCTGCCTCAGCCTCCTGAGTACTGAGATTAATGGAGAGAGTCACACTTACTTTTAATTGTGTTGAGAAAGATCTCATGATCCTGAAGACCACATTTTGTTCCAGATGAAAACTAGGGACATGTGGTGTAATGAATACATTTGTTCTAAAAAATCCAAGACAGGCGGTCCCCAGACTTTCAATGTCAGAGGATTAAGAATTTATAAACAGTTTCCACTCTGTGTGCAGAGGACAGGTTCCTTCCAGAGGCATGATCTATGCTGTTGCTCTGGGATCCGAGAGGAAGAAGGAGGCTGGCTGTCCCTGTGTGACTCAGGCGTGAGAGTCTGGCTTTTCCATGTGGTTCCCAGTCTTCCCCTTGGCTCAGCCTGTGCTGGTGTGCAGAGCTGTTCAGGCCGCTGTGAGGTACTGGGAATATCAATGGGTAGAGGCTAACTTCACACATAGTTCCTGCCTGGGTCACCCCCTAGGGTGAGTTCAGTCTTGGCTGTCAGAAGCTGCTCTTGTGCCAGGAGTCCTAAGCCATATTTATTTTTACCAGGCCTCTCAGACTTTCTTGTTTGGAGTGAGAGATCCCGAAAAGCATGCCAGAATGGGCTGTTTGTCTCTCTTTTATTGTCCCCTGGGACATGCCCCTGGAAAAGTGGCAGGGGACTGCCAATTCCCGTGGGGGTCTACGAGGCATCAGTTTCCTCAGAAACACCACCCCTTTCCTTCATCCTTCTAGGTCAGTCCACGGGAGTCGAATTTCCAAGATCAGACTATTGCCCTGAATTAGACCATCACTAATGGCCTTTTCAAAGGACACACAGGGAGTGCTACTGAAACAAGATCGAAGTGGGCACGGTTTTGATCCAACTGGGTTGGTAAAATTCTCTTCTATCCCAGGCATCACTCAACAACCCAGACTGCCAAATGCAATTCCTCTGCAGGACAAAAACATGTAAAGGTTCACACTTCAAAACAGTGGATTTGGACTAGGCGTGAGCTTGCAGGCCTAGGACAAAACCTAGAGAATTTAATTTAATTTAATTTAATTATTTTGTACCAGGGATTGAGTCCAGGGGGGCCTTGCACTTGCCAGGCAGGCGCTTATGCCACTGAGCTGTCTCTCTGGCCCCAAACCTAGAGACTTGAGAGTGGGCATTACCAGGGACAGTAGGTAAAGGTCCCAGATGCTACTAAGTACCCTAAATGAACAGGATATTTCCCCCACAACAAAGAATTAGCCAGCCTAAAGTGTTAATAGTGTTGGGTTTGAGAAAGTCTGCTTTAAAAGATTACAGACATGAATCTACAAAAAAACTTTCCAGCAGCTCTATGGACTTAGTTTCCTGTTGGAAGACACTGCTAATGGAAGGGAGGAGACCTTAAAGGTTTATAAGTGAAAGCAGGGGCTCACCGGAGGAGCGAACAGCCCTGAAATTGCGTGCCTCAGAGAAGCCGGTTTCCAGTTCTCTTCTTCCTTCCTTCCTTTCTCTCTCTCTCTCTCTCTCTCTTTCCTTCCTTCCTTCCTTCCTTTTGTTTGTCCTGGTACTCAAACTCACAACCTTGTGCTTACTATGTAGGTGCTACACTGCTAAGCTATATTCCCAGCCCTGATTTCCAGTTTTCATTCACTCAGAAACTATTCATTAAGGATATATATATATATATATATATATATATATTCTTTATATATAAGGCCTAGGACATATTACATTATATAATTTATATAAGGCCTAGGACATATTATATTATGCATAT
>NDGN010185276.1:0-19145 GCA_002564285.1 Tympanoctomys barrerae
AAGAGACAAATGTGATCACTGCCTCACTTGTGCAAGTCTGTGGCTTGGGGAAGCTCCAGGGACAAGGATGCATGAACTGACCATTAGAAACCATGATGGGGAGAAATACAGGAGCTTAAGGCCACAGCGGATGACAGCTGATCCACGCTAGAGCACTCTGGGATGTCTTCAAGTGGAGTTTCTGATGTTCCAAAACAGCTAGAGAGCTTCCAGGTGAGAGGTGGCGGGAGACGGTAAAGGTGAACGAAGGGTATCAGAAATTGTACACACCCTGTGCTTGCCAGCGGGGTGGAATTGGGAAGTGAAAGGAAAATCAGGAGGCTCCATAGCTTTCCAAATTTCTATTTTTCAATTCTTTCTGAATTTTTTTTTGCTATATTGACATATTCATTGTTTTGTCATTTAGTTACTATATTTTCCTAAAACTAAGACAGAATTTTTCTTGTATAAACATTTTAAAAGAAAACATTATTTCTGCTATATAATGTGCATATTTTGTGTTATATATATTTTTCTTTGGTGTATTTTAAGATAAATTTATAATTACTATAATTTTGAGAATTTGAACACATGTCGATAACCCTCTTGCCAATCAATGGTGTACTCCACTTAGTTTTGGAAACCCAGCAGTTCCACCCTAGAGAATGGCTTTATCATAAAAAAGTCACTAAAGAAACAGGCTTGGGAAAGGTTTACATATTTACAAAAAGGCCTAGCAATTGGGCTTTGATAGGAAGGAGAGATTTGATTAAGTACCAGCAAGGAAAGATGGCTGGCCTCTTCCAATGAGCAGGCAGTATGCCTATGCAACCCACTGAAGAAAACTCCAGAATCCAACCCCTGGTGCTCTATGACAAGCAGCCCAGGCATCCACGCAGCAGCAGAGCAAGGCTGCAGTGCAATCTCTGCAAACACGCCAGGTGAAGGGCAAAATGATTAAGATGACAGATACATGCAACTGTGAAGTTCACAAAAACCCCTAATCCACAGAGGTTAAGGATTGACCTTTATGAGAAGCCAAGAAGATTTTTTTTTCTTTTTTTTTTTTTTTTTTACAACAAACCCCAGGCACTGATTCACTTTCTATTTTTAGGTCATGTTCCCAGATCCTTAAAAGTGAAATAAATGAACTGATATCAGCCACCATTTACGAAGCCCTTCCCAGGAACGAGAAACTAGGTAATGCGATTTCCATCTTATGTGGTTCATATGTGGTGTCTCACTTCATCCTAGCAAAAATATTATGCTGTAGAAACTGTCACTCTCATTTTACAGATACAGCCTCAGAGTATAGCTGCGTCGCCTGCGCTGTGCATCAGAACAGGCGTGGCTAGCAGGAACTCCCAGGCTACACCAGCTTGGGCAGCAGCGTTGTTTGGTAACTCAAAGAACCCACTGCAGACTGATAACCTGGGTCCAGATCCTGGCTTCTCAGCAAGCTCTAAACAAGCTACTTGAACTTCTCTGGGTCTTATTAATTCATTTTCAAAATGGGTATAATAATATCAGTTATATAAGTCCTTGATTTGCCTGGCTTGTAGTAAACACTCAAAAAAATTAACAATTGCTGTTATCACTTATATTGGATTTGTGATTATTGTTTTTGGGAGCTTCGCGAGTGGTCATAATTTCAGCTCCCACTCCGGGAGCACCTCCTCTAATTAGCAGACAGAAAGACTTGCTTAAGTTCCAAGTGTAGAATGCTTCCATCTGTCCCCTTACACCCAACCCTGGTATGGGAGCCCTAATCAGTTTATCTTCCTCTCCACACCTATTGGCTGCAGTCAGAGATCCCTGAGATGTCTGTGATCAAAGAGGCAAGCCAGTTGGCATGTCAGACACTAGTGTCCCCTGCTGTCAGGCACTTGCCTGCTCAGCCTCCTCTGTTCAGACCTTTCCTAATGCATGAGAGGAAGCAAAGAAACTGCTCTAGGATGGGGGCAGGGTTCCTCAGAGAGTCAACACAGCCAGAGGCATTCAGGTTTAGAAGAGGTCTGCTCCGTCTTCAGCTTTGAGCACAGGCAGAGAAGTGAGGATGGAGTGGGCAGGCAGCAGTGTTCCCTGGTGGGAAGTTGGGCTAAGAAGTGGGCTTGGGCCTCCTAGCCACAACCAGAAAGCAGATGCAATCCCATTGGTGGCAAGTAGCCATTGGAAGATTTTGAGCAGGACAAGAGCCTGAGATGTGTTCTCCTTCCTTCCTAGCTCCTCTTCCTGTTTACTTACCTACTCCATCAGAAGCCAGCACGCCCACGTTGGCACGGCAGCAATGCCATGCAAGGCCTGTGCATTCACCTGTGGCCCTTCCAAACAAGTGGCCTCGTGCACTGATTCTGTGAACTGTGAGGAAGTTGGAAGGTGAGCTAGAGAGCTGCTGGAATTGGAAGTCACTACACTCAGAGCTGCATCAACTGCCCACCTGCACTCCCTGTCTTTGTGGGGCTTGTTCCTCTTCATTATCCTCCTTCTCTTTTTCTCTCTACGGAGCTGCATTAGCTCTTAAACACACCCAAGTCTTTCCTCTTAAGAAGTGTTCAAAAAGCAATGACCTAGAAGATTCTCCTCCTTCTGTATTTTGTTTTCTTCACTCCTTCAAAGTGTGTTCTTGAAAGCTATCTTGCCCACTTTTTCCTCCACCCAGGCAGTCCTGCAATGATCTCCCTGCTGCCACTGCCCTTCCAGGGTCTTCCACTCCTTCCTGTGGCTCAGTTCATGGACCGTTTGCAATCTTCACCTCACCTTAACCTTCCTCACTAGCACTGGGGCTTGTGATTATGGTCCCATCCCTGAAATGCCTTCCTTCAGCTGCACGGACACTAAATGCTCCTGAGTTTTTCCTCACCCCCGTGTTAGCCTTACTCAGACTCTTCTGCGAGGCTTCCTTTGTAGGGATAACCACTGACTTCAGCTGTCTCGGGGTTCCACACAAGCTCCTTTCTCTTTATTCACATTTCCATGTAGTAAACTCTTCTACTCAGATGGTTTAATTAACATTTGCTGATAAAAAGGTGGTTCCAAAATCTACATCATGAGCCCAAACCCTGATGAATTATGGACCACTGTTCCCAGTGGCCATGGGCAACTCGGCTTCATACTGTGTAATACGCCCCCCCCACCACACCCACATTGGTTTCACCTTCTGTTTGTATACCTTATCTCAGTGGATGATACCAACTTAGAAATTGGGTGTGATCCTTGACCCCTTTTTTGGTTATCCCTAACAACCAATCTACCTCCCCCATCTGCTGATCTTGCCTCCTTTGCATTTCTAGATTGACCTTTTCCCCAGCCCTACTACAGCTTCTACACCTTGACTAATATCACCACACATTGTCTTTTGCCAAGATCACTGCACCCCAGCCTTCTGACTACTCTCCCTGAGTTTAGTCTAGTTCTTGCCATTCTGTTTTGCATTGGTGAGCAGAATGATTTGTATGAAATAATGATAATGTACTTTACTTTCATTCAGAATAGTACTGAGAGAGGTCCAGGGAGATAGCTCAGTGGCAGAATAGTAGTGAGATTCCTTATCATATCATGTAATACCCTTTGCAGTCTGGCCCATCTACCTCTCTAGCCCCCACCTCCAGCACTACAGGCCCAGCCCTGAGGAACAGCTAGGATCCCAAGCCACACCATCTGCTCTCCAGCTTTTGAACTTTGGCCCAGCAATTGTCTCACAACTAACATCCCCATATTTTTTGTTTTGTTGTTTTCAGTACCAAGAATCAAGGTCAGGACCTTGCATTTGCCAGGCAGGTACTGATGCCATTGAACCATCTCCTCAGCCCCTCCCTTCTTAATAAGTTCTTCCAGTTCCTGGGTTCTAGTTCAGCAGACTCCCCTGGGGGTGGTTTTCTTGCCCCCCTGGAACAACAGCAGCTCCCTTTCAGTGCTCCCATAGGCCAGTTCATTTCCATGATGAAGTTACTTACAGTGTTGAATTCCACTATAAAGATCCTAACTAGAACTTACTTGTCATGGTATTCTGTGTCAGAAACCCATTTTCAGAGTTAGAACTGTTGCTCATATACATACACATAAATTTAAGTAAGATCAGAAGAGAAATCAAAGTCATCTTGGGGTGAAGAGAGGCTCTTTCTTTTAGGAGAACAGAACAGCATATGCTTAGTAGCTTAGAAAGTAGCTTATTTGCCTATATTTTACTTCCACTTTTCCTTCTGGTAAGTGGCAGGCTACAGGAATTCTTCGAGTAATGAGAGCTTCGGGGAGGCTGAACAACTCTTGAAAGGAAGTCTAGGAAGAGGGGCTTTCAAAACTCTCAGGATGCCTTCCTGGCCATAGAAGTCCCTGCCCATCCTCTTTGCTCAGGCATGTGTCATCCTGGAAGATCACTGCCCTGGGCCTGCTCTCGGGATAGCCATCCTCTGCCCCTGCTCCTCTGTGCCTCTCAGATTTGACCAGGAATGGTATGAAATTAATTTCTGTCTCTGGGGCCTTTGTGCAGTGACTGACACTCAGTGGGAGGCTGCTGTACCCCAGGCAGGAGCTCTGGGGAAGATTGTGACACCATGTTAAAGATTCAGACAAGGTTGAGAGGGAGTGCTTTAAACTTCACAAAACTAAAATTAGGGTAGGCTACGATTGATAGCAGTTAAGAGTAATTGAGAAAGATCCCGACTTAATACCTAGAGACTAATTTATTTTAAAGCACGCTGTCTGAGGTCATGGACTTCTGTAGGTGAAAATAATAACTTGTTAAACTTTCTTAATTCAAACTTACTTCAACTACCAAATATTTCCTGAGCACCTTTTATAGGTCAGGCAGTGTGCTGAGAGTGGTGCTCAGTGAGGAAGACATTACTCCTGCCTGATCTCCTCAAGGAATGGCCAGAAAGCACTCTTTGGGATTCTACATACCAAAGGATGACTACCATCAGCATGGGGACATTCCTGTGTGACATGGGAAGGCATCATGGGCCTGTGACAAGGCCTGCCCAGAAAGGATGCAGGGTAGAAGGAGTCTCATTGCTTCTAGATGAGTGATGGAGGCCATGAGCCTGTCCTCATCACCCCCTCTGTGTGGTACGCAGAACACATTGCCCAGTCTGCCAGGACCTATGTACCCTTCCAGAAGTGAGAGTTGGTTCTCAAGTCTCTGTGCACCTGTTCATATTTGGCAAGTGCTTATTTGAAGAGGCTCCCTGGTTGTGAGCTACACATTTTTACCTCAGTCAACTTGAATGAAATTCCAGTGTTCTAGACACTCCTTTTCTTATTTGGAAATCTTTCTGTAACCTCAGAGATTCACTTCTACAACCACCCTTGCCTTTATCTCCATGTCTTGGACAATATAGAACCTCGTGTTAATTTTGCAAATGACCCTGTGACTTCATAAGAACTGTGAGGTGGGGTGAATGGACAGCTTACTGTGGCTTTAGTCTTCAGCCTTCTTTTAGTACTGGGTGCCCTTTGAAAATGCTGGACAATGGCTGTTGCTGCTGCTTCTGTCATGAGTCACCCTCCCCTCACTTCACTTGCAAGGGACTTAATTATGCCCCAGCCAATGCTTCTAGACTCTTTATTATCTATAAAATGCTTATGAAATTCTCAAGCTAACCACAGAAGTTTCTTAGAACAAAACACTGGGATCTTGCATTTTTTTAAGATTCTCTCCCTCCTACCCTCAGTCTCCACCACCTGGACTCCAGCGTCCCCGGAGTCCTGTTATATTCCCTTCTCCAGTTTCTCCTTGCCCTTAGTAAGGCCTTATTTCTTTCTTTGAGTGTAGCATGGGCAGGCAGAGTTCGCAGGGAGGTAGGTGTCTTTAATCCTCAGGATTTCCCCACAAACCTTATTGTCATTCTTGTAAACTTGACACATTAGCCAGGTAGCCTCTACCTGCCTCTTGGCAATCCCTCCCTCTGACTCTTGGAGGTCCACTCTCCATAAGCTGAAGCTCAGCTGGAAATTTCCATCTTAGGTTGGCTCTCAGAGCCAAGCTTACTGACTACCATGCAAAGTATATTTTAAATAAATGTGTCCATTGGATTTAGCCCTCTGCTGGGTGATGGGGCAGCATGTACACTGGATGCTTTTAGGGCTGTGGGTGAGCATTCTCCTAAGGGATCTCTAGTGAAATGTAAGGGAGTCCTCTGGAGTCAGAGTGCCCACAAGCATGGACACCTCTGTGGAAAAGACCACAAGGCCCCTCAACCTCTCTCAACTGTGCATGCCAAAGAGCATGAGAGTTCATTCTCCTCCTTCTTAATATCTCAAGAACCTCAGTGGCTATCACCCTGGGTCAGGGCCTTTATGTCTAGTATTTTGAATTCTTGGAAAGGTAGGTGAGTGCAGTACAGTGTTCTCAAAGTATGGTCCCTGGATCCAAAGTTGCCGCAAAGCTGGTCCCTCTCTGAGAAGTTCAGGTTATCAGGTTCCACTGCAGGCCAAACAAATCAGAAGGTAGAGGATGGGCCAATGACCCACACTGAAACAGTTTTCCTGAGGTGATGCCAACACAGGCTCCAGTGTAAACCCACCGGGTCAGTGGGTTAGAGCAGAGAGGCAGATGTCTTAGTCAAAATCTTGACTCCACCGTTATATGTTCCAAAAAGGGTGTTGGTCTCTCATTTTGGTCACTTAAAAATGGGTACAATGAAGCTTCTGCTGCCACTTCACATAGTTATGGAGGAAGAGAACTCCAATGTGTTAAAAACATGCTTGTTTCAGGTGCTCTTCATCGAAGAAAAGTGTTGCAATCCTATTATATACAGGAGGAAACAGGCCAAGAGAGGCTAATGACTGGCTCGGTGACTCAGATGTAATGTGTGAAGTCTCACTTGCTAGTGATACACCTCCTCCCTGTCCTGCTTCCTAGTCTATATTCATTCAAGGGTAGAGGAGAGGCAGTTTGGAACCTACCACTGAGTAGCGTATTCGCAGAGTGCTGAGAGTTCAGTCATGCCTGTCTCATGGAGATCTATGTTCAGCCACTTGGCCTCAGTTCTATCATCCACTTCTGCTTTCCTCTGTGCACTGAGGACTCTCTCTTTTGTGAGACTAACTAGTAACACCAAGGTAACGGGCTTCATTTTCACCTTGAGCCTGTTTGTCCACAAGTGTGGAACATGGGTTGACATTGGTGGAAGTGTGGTAAGGATTTGGGGTTAAAGTGGCTGCTTGAGGAATTGGGTGACAAGTTAAAATTCATTCCTGTGGAAAATTGAGACTGGATTAGCCAAATTGCCTGGATGTGCAAGACACCTCATGGATTGAGGTCTTTGTGGTAATTAGTTAGCTGCACATGGAAACGGTAAGCAATTAATAAAGGAATGCCTTGTCCTTTACCCAGCTGGCTAGACTTTCCAGCCACATGAAAATCTGCCTCAGAACTATGCGCATCTTCTCCTGTCCCTTGGGGCTCAAATACAAAGTAGTGGTTAAGATGAGCTGGCTCAGAGCTGCACCCCTCGCCTGGGGGCCTCTTTGAAGGTGCACACTGCTATCGTGAATTTGGGTATTGACTTCCAAATCACTTCCCTTATCACAGTTGCCTAGGACTAGAAGAAAAGGTCGATACTGCCTTAAGTAAGGCAGTAAAAAAGGTATTAGTGAAGCTGCTTGGGAGCCAGAGTTCCTGTTATCTCCTCCCGTCTCCCCAGCTGTGTGTTCACAGACACCATGAGCAATCCCTCTAAAAGCTACCTGCATATGCAATTCTCAAATGTGCTGTGAACGGAAGCTTGTGTGCTCTTGTATTACGAGTGACTGTTCCCACTTGCTTGCCATGACTTTTTACTTGGGGTTTTCATATTTATTCAGGTTCTCCTTTAGGTCACACCAGTGCCAGTGAGTATATTATATTCTGCTTGTGAGGAGCCGTGGGATCAGGGAAGTTTTCTCTGTCTTCTACATTACAGAGAAGAAAGAGGGCTGTGAAGGATTCTCCTGTAATTTAGGGACAACCCAGTGGAGGGCACCCAGGGACACACACTCTGACACCATTCTACGTAAACCCAGACATGCTTCTGCTGTTTTTAATTAGACAGATAAAATTAGCAAGGAGATTAAGGTAAAAGGAGAAATTAAAAATATTTAAGTGTTAGGTGGAATTTACAAAAGTGAATTGAACAATGAGGTACAGTAAGGAATGTGAAGAGAAACACATACACAATTGAAACATTCCTCGGATGCCACACGGCTTAAGCCAGTCCACAGGCAGAGCAAGAACTCTTCCTTGCCTCCTCTTAAACTGCAGATTCCAGGGATGTGGAAGAACATTCTCCAGATACACTTTCCTTCTCCTTTTCTTCAGATGTCATCAAGAATAACTCATCAGTCAGTATCATTCTAGAATAGCCCACACTGCATCCAATTCAAACCACTCACCTGTTTCCTGTCTGAATTTGCCAACTCTTGAGAGTTGCTTTTTTTTTTTTTTCCTTTCATGTTCATTTTTTCCCATCTCCTCATTTCCCATTAAGCCAAGAGGCCCCTGGGACAACCAGAAAGCCAAATCAACAACTTATTCTGGCCCCTTTGGATTGCCCAGGTGCATAGATTTCCCAGTTCTTTTTCCTTGTTTGCATCTGTTAGAACAAGCACAGTCATTTTATAACACAGACATACATATGCGTGCCCTTGCGCACGGAAACAGGTTTTTCTATTTTTTTTCTCCAATTTTGTGGTATCTTTTTCCTTTTTGCAGAAAATGCAAACAAAAGAAAAACAAGGTTTTCAATTGAAGGTACATCTCTTCTTCAATATGAAGACATTAATTGAATTGGTTGGATCCCCATGCAGTGGTCAGCAAAGTCCTTTGGCAACTGACAGAACAACATCTGGAGACTCAGGAGCTGGGTTTTGTTGGCAGAAACTTCCCTACAGGAGTCATGAGCAAAGGGAAATGGATGTGGGGGAGCGAGGGACTCTCAGGGAGGAGTAAGAAAGGAGAAAAGAAAAGAACGTCATTGGCAAGGAAGCAAATGGAGCGGCCTCTGTGTCTTCCTTCCATCTCCTTCCCTTCTTCTGATAGTAACTCCAGCCCAGAGAGGGCGGGAGCCGCGTTCGATCGTGTTTCCCCCGCACACACTGTTTTGTTTCCACTACTGTTAAGATCACCTTTCTGTTTCTTAATTACTTCATGTTTGGTTTCCCACGGTGTCCCAGACATACTTCTGTCAGAGAGATGAAGGGTGCCTGCAGCCCAACGACAGGTCCAGTTTACTCCTCATTGATGGAAACATCTTTCTCGCTGAAAAGCACGTCTCTCCAGCACACTCCACAGTGGTCAACCGCGAGGTCCCCCCGGAGCCGGGTCCTGTTCCTTCCTGTCCTCCCCCAAGAAGGCAAGAGTTCTCACGCCATGGCCGTTGGTGACTGACTCATCTGGACTCTCATCGAATGGATGCTGTTCAGGATCTTCTTCTGATGGCCTGCCAAGGTGACCCCTATTCTCAGGAGGTCTCTAGAAGGGAAACAATCACACAGGAAGTCACTCGAGGGTTAAGGCAACATTTCACAATTCCAAACTCCTCATTAAAGGCATCATGCTCTTGAAAATAGTTGGGTAGGCATGTAAAAGTGTTTAAAATCCAACTAGTTTAAGGTTACCCGCATTTTTGGCAAGCTTCCAACTGGATATTTTCTTGCTCAGTCTCGTATCTCCCGTGCTTTGGTCCTTGTCTCTAACACCTCCTCCGGTTTGGGGAGTGTAGGAGGCCCCTCCCTTATGCTAGGATATGTTCGTCGCCTCTGGATTTTGCCACCAGCCCTTCATTGTGTCCAGGACCCTCAAATGGACTGGAATTTTCCTCTGCTATGTCTTTTAACACTTCCAAGACATACGCTATGGGGCTCCAGTCATTCTGTGGAAATCTCTGCCTAAATTAGTGGACACCCACTGAGACTGAAAAGATATGGGGCCTGCCTGGTCTTCAGATGTTTTCTCTTGAATTTCGCATTTCTGCCTCTATTTGAGTTTTCGTTTCATGCATTTTTAAGGAGGCTGATCTCAAAATAACTAAAAATATCTGCTCAAGCAGGAACCCAAACAGTATGCCTAGGATGCGGTTTGTACTGGATTCGTCTTTGATCTGTATTAATATAAATAAGTTCAAGGCTTAAATTTGACGTTGGGAAGGCCCATGTATCTTTCCTTAATCAATAATATCAACATGTAACACAGCTTGAGTGTGTCCTATGTACCATATAGTATCTTATCTAAAATTATAAGGGAGCATTTTGTGAAAATTGACAAAGCACTATAAAATCACAAATAGCAATAATTCAGCAGCAGTGCTTTCTTGCATTTGTCCTATGGGCAGGTAATTGGCCGTGTGCTTCCTAAGTAATATTCTTTCTCTCTCCCACACAATGAGATAGGCACTACCACTGTATGCATGTTTAGAGACAAGGTAAGTAGTGTTAAGAGAAGTTAAGTGATGTGCTCAAGATCACACAGCAGGTTAGTAGTGAAGGAGGTGGGATTCACATACAGGACAGCCAACCTTTCAGTGACCAAGCAGGGTTTCACTCAGAACTCTTCAGGTCCTCACTCTGTTTCCCCAAAGCCCTCCAACAGCAGTCTGACAGATCTCTTGACAAACTGCACATCCTGTTGAACCCTGGGCTGGCTCTCTGTCCATAGTCTTCCCCAGCCACCGCCCCCTGTTCAGCTGGTAGTCGGTCATCCAGGGGCTACAGTTGGTTGAGATAGTCCAATTGTCATGTCTTTTTAGGAAATACTTTTGAGAAGCACATTTGAATTCTGAATTCACAAATTACTCCACAATTTATTTTATAGAGTCACTCATTTTCTTTTTCCATGTTTTATCCCTCAAGATACAAGCCATTGTTGAATTCCTATTATTTTGTTTAGTGATATTCTGTGTCATCTCTGTTTTCTTTTTTACTATTTTTTTATTCTGCTAAAAAAAAGAAGAAGAAGAAGCAGGCTGGGGAGATAGCTCAGCAGTATAAGCCCCTGCCTGGCAGATACAAGGCCCTGAGTTTAATCCCCAGTACTACATGCTGTACCGGCCCTGGAACCAGGTGTGGTGGCGCACACCTGTAATCCCAGCACTGGGGAGGCTAAGACAGCAGGATCACTATGAGTCCGAACTGTGTAGTGAGTGAGACCCTGTATTGAAAGAAAGAAAGAAAGAAAGAAAGAAAGAAAGAAAGAAAGAAAGAAAGAAAAGGGAAACAAACCAAATTGCTCCAACAGTGCAATGTTGGTACATGTTGAATTTGAATTGCATCCCTTCACTTTCAGTCTCACTTTCCCTTCAGTCATCTCCTTGTCTATGTCCATGTGACTGTCCCCAATGGAGGGGATCCCTTCCCTGATCCCCTCATGCTGTGGGGCACACATGGCAGCAGCCCCTACCCAATGTAATGGCAGACTACAGTGAGAAAGCAGGAACTGCCCACCTACACGGATCCCATGTCTGCCTACACTCAGGCCCCTCACTGTCTAGGACACTCATGTTACCTTAAAGCGGGGGATGCTGGCTTTCCTCTCCTGAGGCACTTCTTTTCATTTTCTGCTGTTTGTTTGGCAATTACTCAAAATGCCAGGAACTGTCCTTTTTCAGGAATCAGGAAATGAATCTTTTGAAAAGAGATTCTGATGTTTAGTGGATTCAAGGCTAGATATGTGTATTTAAACCATCTCCCTGGAAAAATGTGGAGTCACAATTACTTCTGAGAGAAACAAATGCCCAGGAGCTGGACTCTAGGCTGACTGATTCCAAGTAGTCGGAGCCTTCGGAAGCTCTTTCTGGGGCTGCAATGTTAGGGGTGGCTCACTCCATCTCCCTGTCCCAGATGCAGCAGTTGCCCTGACCAGGAGAGAATCCCAGAACCTAGCACTGTGCCTGACACATAATGGGAGATCAATTAGTGTCTTCCAACTGACTAACTGATGAATCCTTTCCCAGTTACAGGTCACCAGATTTTACCCTGGAGCCTTCTGTGTACATTGTAGACCAGGCAGCCTATGAGATCCCTTGAAGTGTGTGTGTGTGTGTGTGTGTGTGTGTGTGTATGTGTGTGTGTGCTCACATGCACATGCATGTGTTGGGGAAGGAGTTGGTTGGTTTCCTGGTAATTGTGATCTGAACTTCTACATGTGCAGAGGGTGACAGTTGACCTTTGCTAATTTTCATCCAGTGATTTGCCTACTTTTCTGCAGAGTGGAATCACCTGGGGACCTTTAAAAATCCTGATGCTGGGGTCTCAGTGGACACCAATTTGTCAGAAGCCTGGGAGTGGGAACCAGGCATCAGTAATTTTTCAATATCTCCAGGTGACTCCAGTATGCAGAAAAGTAGGGGAACCACTGCAGCCCCGTGGGGGGGGGGGAGAATGATTTTCTGGTGATGGCAACCAAGAAGAAGGATTAAGCCCTGGCCTTGCCGTGCGTGAGCGCCGATGTCATCTCAGAGTCTGATGAACAGAAGCGGAACTAGACAAATATTTCCCAAACTGCAGTTCCATAAAAACCTGCCCCTCAAAAATACTGTTCCAACGTATTTAATAATTTTAAATAGGTTTCCTTATTTCAGGGTTTCTCATGGCCTTGACAGTGCAAATATCAGCAGTGGATCTCCAAGAGGGTGATAAGGTATGAAGTGTTTCCCAAATTTATTTGACTGTGGAACCTTTTTTTTTTTTTCCCCAAGGAGAACTTACTAACATTTCCCACAAGTGGTGCTACTCGGAACATTCTTGGGAAATGATGGACCATACGGATCTTTAAGACCTTTTCTGGCTCTTGTCTTATTTGAATAGTTTTATTTCGTGTATTTCTCCAAACTCCTATGAGGGCAGCAGACTGGTAAATAATCTGTGGGGGATGGAGATGTATGCTTATTTACAAGCACTGTCAGAGATGGAGGACAAGCCCCCCGCACAGCCGCTTGTTGCTGAATCAGTGTAATGCCTTTTCTGCTCCGTTGTTTAAAGTGCTGCTGTCTGGCTGTGTTCTTTCCATCTGGATGCTCTCTTTGATGGCTTGAGTTTATAAACTTAAATGGAGGAGAGACTCGGTGATTAGGCAAATGACATATGGCTATGACTTTGAAGATTTCTCATTTGAGACCCGGAATAGATCTCCCCCTCCCTTTCCAGCCCCTGACCACCTTCCCCTCCACCTTCCAAAGCACTGCCCTCATGCCTGCTCTGTACAGGGAAGGAGTGGCCAAGATGAGACTGGAAATTGGATTCAAATCATCCACAGTAGCAGGGGAAGGGCCACCTGCGGGCTTGACAGAAGGGTTGTTCATCACTTACTCTGATGTCATCTGAGTGACAAGCTGAAGCGAGGTGAAGCCAGCAGTGAGGAAGCTGTCCCTGTACTGGACCATTTTGATGGCACTGAGCCACTCATCCACGGTAGTAAATGCTGTGAAATCTGGGATGGAGCGGTCGAGTAGGGGCTGGGAAGGCCTGGTGAAACAGAGGAGCAGGTGACGCCACAGCAGAAGAGATGTGTGCACAGAGGTGCGCTACAGCATGCAGGCCAATGGGGGACCATGTGGGCAGAGCAGCTGACCCCCAAGGCGTGGAGCCTGGGCAGATCCACCCCTCCTTACAGAACTCTATCTCGCTGCCATCAAGAGCCCAGTCCCCTTGCAAATGGAGGACAGAAGCCCACCACTGACTTCTTAAGGCAGCCGTCTAGGTATCCAAAGCTGGAAACCAGGTTGTTGTCTTGACATTCCTCTAGCCTTCCCTCCAGTCCTTCACTAAGTCACCGATTTTCACCTCCCCAACCTCTCCAAGTTATCTACTTCTTTGCAAAGCCAATACCCTGACTTAAGACATGCTACCTTCTCTAGCATGACTCTTGAAGTGTTCCCCTATATAAGGTCCCCTTGGCAGTCACATGATTTTTTCAAAATGCAGATTTTTTTCAAAATGAATGCTAAAAACTCTCAGACATCATGAAACACCTTAGAACCCTTAATAGGTTCCCACTGCTCTGAAGATCATGCCAAAATTCTTACCATGGCCTAAAGGCTCTGAGCAGTCTTGTCCTTGCTTGCCTTGCCACCCTCAGCCCCATCCAGTTCTCCTCCAAGTGCGCTCAGCACCTGGCCTGGCCTTGCTCACCCGAGGACCTCTGCCCATGCTGTACCATGTCTCTCTACCCTTGTCCTCTTCCTATCCGCCTAATGCACCCTGCCCTTCAGCCCTGAGCCAAGATGACACTTATCAGAAAAACCTCTTTGCAGCAGCTAAAGGTACAAGCTCTCAGTGCCCCGTGCACCACTCCTGCCACAACAGCTATTAAGGCTTTAGTTTTGCATTTCTTTTCATGAGCAGGTGATTAATGTTTGCGGCCTTTAAATTATTTTAAACTCCTTGAGGGTAAGAAGTATCTCTGTGTTACTTGTTCTATAGCACTAGCATTAGGTGGAGCGTTTGGTCTACCACCATGTAACAAATTTTGATTGGAAAGATGACTGAATAAGTGGGATAACAGTACAAATGCAGCTAAGTAGCACAGAGCTGGAAGAAGCGATGGCAGTTCTGTATGCTCACTCACAACCCTCAGCAGCTTTGTATTTCTTTGTCAATGACAGCATTTCCCTGCCAATATTTTGTTGGTGGAAGTTCCAAGATGCAGCTCTCCCAGCCCAGAGGACTTGTGTGTTTAATAGGAAGATGGCCTTGGCAAGCAGGATCCTTCAGAAGTAGGGATTCATAGCAATCAGGTCAGATACAGCTCAACTACTCTACTGAACAGCCTAGTGCTCAGTCCATGAGAAGGCTGCAGCAGGAAATATTTTAAAGACAGAAGGGAAGAGTCCTGGAACTCCACATTAGTGGTGTTATGGTTTGTGTCTAGTGGTCCCCCCCAAAGCCTCATGCAGTCATGGGTGGACTTGCAGAGTCTGTGATTAACTCTTGATCTACTGGGATTATGGGTGTGAGCGCTGCTGGGATTCTGGGTGTGGGTACTGTACCCAGGTTGGGCTGGATAGCTTGAATGCAGCGTAAAGGAGACAGCCTTGCTTTCTGTAGCCGTTGTGGCTGCTGCTACTCCTCCCTTTTGTTCTTGCTGTTTTCTGCCACCACGAACTGCTGCCCTCCACCATGTGCCAGTCTGCCTTGGACTCAGCTGAGTATGAAATGAAACCTCCACTGTGAGCTAAATAAAACTTCCTTTCTTTAATTTTGGGTGTCAGATATTTTCTCCCAGTTAGAGAAGAGTAACTAAGACTCGTGGATAAGCTCTGCCTTGTCATCTCAAGAGAACAAAAGGCTATCCCCTGTGTCCTCACCCAGAAGACCCCCACATCTAAGAGTCACCTGGTCCCACTAGACTCACACGGCGGTGATGGTTGCCACAGTCTTGAGACTTGCCGGGTTCCGGATCATCTTGTCCAGGGTGTTGACTATCTCTGCAAAGCGGGGCCGGCTATTCCGGTCCTTCTGCCAACAGTCCAGCATGAGCTGATGGAGAGCAGCCGGGCAGTCCATGGGAGGGGGCAGCCGATAGTCCTGCTCGATGGCGTTGATGACCTGCAGTGGTGCACAGGGCACAGGTGTGACTGGAGGGTGAGCCATCAGCTAGCCATTCACAAATTAGCCTCCCAGACCAGGCTAGCTCGAGAACACTGGCCTGTGACCAGACCACTCCCACCATAAGGGTCTCTCTGTATCACCCACTCGGGCTGTGGTACAAAGCAAGGACCACATCTGATCGTGCCTTGGTGTTCTGGCCTCACTAACCAGTGCAGCTCTGATGTACATGAGATCTTTGAAAATTCTCATTGAAGGATGGTGAGGAACTTCTCCTTTGTCTCCTCTCCTTTAGAAGACAAAGGGCCCATTTCTGCTTTACTGGTTCTCCAGTGGAAAAAGTATAACATGTAGGAAAGCCAGTGAAGTCATTTACAAAGAACAAGCCCAAACCCTGCAGTGATTTTATTCTCTGTTTCTTAAGGGAGGAGGAAGGAAGGAGGAAGACCCCCTAACTCCTTCTCTGTATGATTTACTTTCATTTTCACAAAGCAATAACCTGAGGTTGGAGGGCAAAGGTCACTAGGCTTCGCATTTGGTTAAGTAAAATGAAAACAGTCAAAATGCCATGGGAGTCAAACAGAATAAGTATCTCCAGTCAAGTTTTGGTAAATTTCAAGAACTCCAGGGGATAATTTTATAAGAAGTTTGAGATCTTTCAGTACCTTGCTTTTGAGATGTTTATATTTTTCACTCTGTATTTCTTAATTCCTAATTCATTTAAATCAATTATGCCTACTCTGTGCTTTTTGTAATAGGAGAAATAATTCTAAGTGGCCCAAGTGCTAAACATACTTTATTATGGTACACTCCCGAGGCTTGGGAAAGCAAGCCTGGAATAATGTAACGCCGGCTTTAAAGCGATGTTACAGAAATGTGTCTATTGAAATGGAAATAAGCTCACATTGTAATATTAGGCAAAAAAACAGGCTGCACAACTGCAGGTATGGTATAATCTTGATTTATAAAAGACAGAAATCAAAACAAAAAAAAATCTAACAATTATACACATGCATAGAAAAGACCTTGGAGACTCCATATACCACGGACTTAATGGTGGCTGCCTCTAGGCAGGTAGAAACATGAATGTTCTTTGGTTTTTCTTTCCATTTATTTGTATTTTTTATCGTCTGTAATAATCATGCATTGATTTTATATTTAAAGTACCTTAAACAACAAAGAAAACGATTTGGAGTCCAAAGATTTTTCTGGGTTTTTTTATAACATTTTTTAAAAATAAAATGTATTAGAGCTGGTTATCATTTTAACATTAAAAACTGTTGAAAATGTATTTCTATCAGTTTATATTTTTACGATTTCTAAGCGCAGCGTATGTGACATAAAATGGGCATGAGTGACACAAGCCGAAGTTATTAGAGATAATCAAGGTGTATGTTCTTCATTCAGTATGGTGAAAGATAAGCATAAAACCATAACAATATTGTCGTTATCGAAAAAGACCAGGAACTGGGAACATTCACTTTTGAACAATGAGTCTCACTGACAAATTTTTACCTCCTCCCAAACTTGGAGGAGTTTGATTGTCAATCAAATCCCCTGCTGTCCTCTTAGGAGAGCATTTTAACTCCATGCTCCCCATGAGGAAAATGGAGGCATAAGCAGTGAGATAATTTGCCCAGAGGTAGACCGCTGGCAAGTGATGGGGCAGAGAACGAAGCTCAGGTACCTGGTTTTAATTTTTGTCAGTTTTAAGTACCTGGAAGGCCACTGCTCTGAGGTTCTACGGTGGCGCTCAGAGCCTAGCAACTCAGCCCCTGGAGCTGTTTGATGTTTCCACGACATGATGTGGAGCTAAGCTCATCCACGAGCGCGAGCAGCCGGCACCATTCCCAGAAGCCTGGGTCATCAGTCTGCCCCTTCCCCTGCTCCCTGTGGGCAGCCAGCCTAGGGGGGCCCAGAGTCTCCCTCACTGAGGAGACAAGTGCATGACCCAGCAAGGGGCCCAGCTCTTTCTGAGTTACCGAAGTGCCGGCCCACAGGGCTGTGCTGCTGAGAACTGCGAAGCAACCGGAGGCCTAGGTCCTGGAAGCCAGGGTTCAAATCCTAGCTCCATTTCTCATTAACTACAGCATGCTAGGAGAGGCGCTTGACTTCCTGAAACTGCACAGATGGGTTATTAAAGAAGATCCGAATGGCACATTGAGGTAGGCGGTGCCAGCTGATCATTGCACAAGTGAGTATCGGAAAGAGTCCTCATCCCACCGAGGGTGATATTACTGCCACGCGTCCTACAGTGCACATTTTCTTGGCAGACAGCAGGCCGTTACTAGTCATTTTGGAGGGCTAGGAAGTAGCACCTGAAAATCACCAAGCATTGGTAAATTCGGCATCCCATTTCCCAGCTTTCTGGATAGAAGATAGCCATAGGAACTCCTTCCCATGCTTGAGTTTCTGAAGTGGGTATTCACTCCATTTGCTAGATAATGCTGAGTACCTGAGCTCATTGTCTGTGATCCCTGATGCTCTTGCACATAGAAGAGTCTTTACCCATAATGCAAAGAAAAAAATTACCTAGGTCACTAATTGTACACAGGTAGCACTTATCCCTTTATCTTTGAAGTGCTATAACCCTGAAGAACTTTAAGGATCTGGATGTTTTGTATTTAGTATGTGTCTCTTATGACCAAATTAAAACATCCTTATATTAATTTTTTGGGGGGGGGTTCTCTGGTAGGATTTTGAGGTCATTCTTTCTCATACCTCTCTTGTCAACAAGCATGCGGAACAGGGAGAAGATATGCAGAAATGCCTTCAATCTGGCCACCTGATATCCTAGACTCGAGTGACTGTTTGAAGTGTATAGAAAGATATGGCTTTGGGTTTGGTGTGCAAGCTGTTCTGCTCAGAAGCGGTGAGAGCTGGAGGGACGTTTATGCCCCTTCCTTGGTCCCTAGCAGGATGGGCTACATGGAGGTTGAGAAGACCAAAGATTAGAGACGGATCAGGTGGCATCCTCAGAGAAGAGAGAGTGAAGGTACACGTGTGTAAGAGGAGGTGGAAGCAGGGACCCAGGGAACTACTGCAAGTACCTTGCTCTCTCACTTGGAAAAGTCTACAGTAACACTTCTGGCCACCTAAAACTCTTAAGTAAGCACACACCCCAGGGCTAGTGGAAGAGGCTGAGGTGGCAAGGGATGGGAAGAAAGTGTGCCTTTGTTCACTGGAACCCAGTAGGAGAAGGTGTGGGGTGGGTTAAGGACCAGGAGCAGGTGAGTCATCACCCCTGGGAAACGGCAGAGCCCCTCCCTTCACCCCCATGTCCTCAAGGGGCTCCTGGCTACCCTGGATCCTGTGTCTCCCACCCGTGAGTTGGGTGGCAGGTGGTGCCTACTCGACCTTGCACTGGGGCGAGTGAAGTGGAGGAGCTCAGAGTAGTGGAGGAACCAGGGCAGAGTGGGTTAAGCTGAGCTCTGATGTTTCAATGATACCGCAGCTTCTCTCCACAGACACCGCCACTCTCATTATCTCTGTCAATCAGATCCAAGCAGCAGAACTTCCAAGTAGCTCTCTCTGGCTGACAGACTCTCTGTACATGTTCAAAGACCTTCCTGGGCTCCAGAAGCCCAATTACCAGCACTCCGACTTGCCTCTGCAATTCTCTTCCTTAAAGCCTTTCAATTGTCATCTGT
>NDGN010186040.1:0-16028 GCA_002564285.1 Tympanoctomys barrerae
AAGGCACTGTGCCACTGAGCTATATTCCTGACCCTGATCTACATTTCTAAGAGAGGTGTTATGAGTGTCCTTGCTCATCCAGATATAAAATGACTTGAGAGAGTGCTGGCCTTACCCCCAGAGTGTGCTGAGACAGTGATTGAGACTGGATGTGGCATTGCGTGCCTGTAATCCCAACAGTTGGTCACCTGAAAACAGGAGGATCATTACTTGTCTGATCTTTGTAATGAGACCCTATAGACCCTTAACTAAATACATAAAATTTTTTTTAAATGAATGACTGGAAACAGCTTAGCAAGTTGACATTTAAGCCAAAACAAGAATATTTTAGATTGGTTGTGTTATCTATCCATATATAGATTCCTTTTTATTTGCAAGCATGAGTAGATAGTCAATAGGTTCATTCTTTCATTTATTCTTATTTTTTAAAGAATCTTTTGCTTATTTGGTATAGGATCTTCCTACACAGCTCAGACTAGTAGTGATCCACTACTTCAGCCTCCCCAGCACTGGGAATACAGGTGTGCACCACCACATCCAGTTTAGGTGGCCCCTTGGCATGGGGCTGGCATAGCATGTGCTACTGGGCAATGAATTTAGGTTCTTGCACTAGCCAGACAGGTGCTTAGACCACTGAGCTATCTCTGTAGCCCATGTATTCTAATTTAAACATTCAAAAAATAATTAGCAGGTACCTTCCATGTGTCCATTGGTGGCTGTTTTATTCATTTACCTAGTATTGAGGTAGTTTTATAATTAAATTTTAAACTCCCCTTCAGTTATTCTTTTCCCAGTGAGTGATGTGTTGCTTCTGAGAAGTAGGGGCATGTAATATTCTGAAGCAGATACCTAAAGCCAGTTGGCCACAGGAAGTGACACTTCGAAGCCATATGTGTAACTGACCACTCATCACTGACCCTTTACCCTTGGTTGTTGAGGGACTGTGGACCTTCCCGGGTTATCCAAAGATAGCCCTGCAGCACTCTGGCCAAAAGCCACACTTCCACCTGCTAATTTATTTTATAGAGCTGCTAAGCTTAGAAACAGAGTACATTCCTAACCAATAACACACAAATGTTGCATCCCAAAGATTCCTCCACACTAAGATTCCATGAAATGACATGGGACCTAGAAAAAGTTAAAAAAAGAAATGAGGGTAATGATAGCATCTACCTGATAGTGTTATCGTGATGACAAAAACCAGAGGCTATATGCAAAGCACTTGAAATGGAAATGGCTTAGTAAATGTCAGTCTTTTATGATCTTAGTGCCAGAGTTTCCAGGTCTCTAAAATGAGCATGGGCCAGAAACTTACTAAGTAACCTAACCCCGGTCTTCAGAGTTTTTTTTACCACTATCTTTAAAGATCATTCCTTCTGCAATCTATATCTTGAGTACTAAATGTCCTAGAAATACCCCAACATTCAGTACAGAGACTGGAGGGTAAGAAGCAAACCATCTTATAGTTACTGGGTTACCTAGCAACTGACCAACTTATTAATCAACAAGTACTTATTTGGAAATAAACTGATTCACTAAACAGTCTAGTAAGAAGTTTACAAAACAAATCAAAGTAAATAGATCCAATGCAGTATCACTAAAGTTAAAATATATACTTGTGAAATAATGACATTTAAAAAAAAAAAAAAAACCTTCAGCTGGGCATGGTGGTGAACGGTAAGCCAGCACTTTGGAAGGCTGAGGCAAGAGGGTAAGGGTGACAAGTTTGAGTCCAGCCTGGGAAGTTCAGCAAATTAGCCAATTCCTCCCCTCAAAGGGGTGAGAAAGGACTGGAGAGGTATTTTACTGCAAAGGCCCGTGATTCAATTCCTAGTGCCCCCAAACGACAAAATGACAAACTTTGAAGCTTCATGTTACAGAATATTAGAAAATACTTCAAAAATAATACTGGATAAAATGTATAGAAAGATAGCATAATGAAGATAAGAAGTTCAAAAGGAGTTTAAGAGGTAAACTTGCATAATTTAATTGTAGAAACAAAACCCAAATGTTTCCAAAGTTGAGAAACCCTCCAAAGAATGCCTCTGCACATAGCTTAAAAGTATTTGTAACTGTACCATGGCATTCATAATAACAAAATGGAAAATAACTTGTTTCCTAAGGTTAATGATGAAGAAATTTTAAGTAGCGATATATGTTTAAAAGAAGCCATTTTATTGACCGTGTAAAAAGGCAAATCTTTTCATTCCTAAAATTCTGTTTTTCCTTTTTGTAAGTTGAAATTTATTAATTTTTGCTTTGCAGAAAACAATATATTTTCCCAGCCAAGGAATCCAAATCTACCATGATCCCCTTTGCTCCATTCCAGTTCTGGTGGCTTTGGTGCAAAAGGAAGAAAGTCCATGGTGACCTGGTTCTCCTATGTTTCTCTCCAGAGGACACCCTGCCTGAAACTCTCTTTCCTCATCCTCCACAAAGGCCTATTTCTTCTGTGATACAAAAAAACCCACAAGTTAAAAAAAGAAAAAAAAAACAGTGAATTGAAGAAACATATAATAGCTGGACACCTCTTGGTCAATGGCCTCCTAATGTTAGTGTAGGAGCTGAGGGTTAAAATCCACCTTTTTCTGTCCTTCCGATACTTAACCTTCAGCAATCACAGTAGCCAAGGTCAGAGTCTCTAAGTGACATGCATACACACAGGGTCTTGATCACTTCCCAGTCTCCTGAACTCCAACTTTGAGATTTCATGCCAGGAAGAACTGGCAGCCAGTTTATAGAAAGACCCTGGGAGCTGTCCAAGAAGTCTTTATCAAAAAGGGTCAAAAAGAGTGCGGCAAGCTGGAGCCAGCAGGAGGCAATATGGGGTGTCCTTTGTGGGAATCCCCTCATCTCCTAGGAGCTCCAGTGTCCTGAGAAAAATGTGTGTGCTACTTTGACTGGGTTGCAAATGATGATGAGGTAGATTCCTAAGACATCATATTTTCATGTTGATGTTTCTTTGTTTGGTCACAGGAGACAATGGTCTGGCCCCGCAGCTTGCAGTTCTCTGTGGAAGAGATATTCCTGGGCCCATCCGGTCTACTGGAGAGTACATGTCCATCCACTTCTTCTCTGACCACAGTGTGACCAGGGCAGGCTTCAATGCATCTGTTCACAAGGGTAATGTGTTCAGACAAATCTCTTGTTTTGTCCTACCCTGCTCCCCTCCCCTCCCTGTCTTTTCCTCTCCTCTCTTCTCTCTTTTCTTCCTCCCTCATACACTCAGCTCATTTTTCCACACCAGGATGCAGGTCGTAAGCCACAAGGCACAGAACTCTGCTCTTCTCATTGCCATTCTGTGTCAAGTACTGAGTCCTGAGGCAAAGCACTGTGGCTAAGTTGTACAGAGGTTCTCCAACCCTCAGTCTCCGAGTGGGGCCCTCCCCGCTGAAATGTACTTGGATGAACAATTTCTGAATTTTTCATCCTATAATGGATGAACAATTTATCCATCCTAGCTGAGGGCTGGAACTAGAAGAGAACAGATGTCCATAAGACATCAAAGGAACAATAAGTCAGTTATTCTTCAGTACAAGAAGTAACCAGTAAACTCATTATGCAGGATATCTTCACGAATGCCTTGGTGGAAATCACCCATTTGAGAATTGGCAATAACAGTTTCTTGCTCTTGAAATGTGAATTTGATGAATCAGAAAATGTGCGTAGCACATGGGGTCCACCTCGTGGAGCATGTCGGAGCTTTCAAAACTCGACAACGTGTGAGGTCTACTAAGTTTAAATCTAAACTAGATCTAAATATACTGCAGAGGAGTGAAAGACTTTCATGTATGAAAATGTAATTTTCAGGTAAAGTCTCAATACATTAGAAATAGATCTAATAATTTTTACAGTTGCATATGACTTTTGTAAATTATAGAACAATTGAAGAAAAATTATCTTCTGACTCAAGGAAAGCAGAACATATAGTGGATTAGAAAATAGGTTTTTGGAATTATATCTACAATAAATTTTCACCTTTTCAATTTAGCTAGGAGTGTGAGCTCTCCCGTCTCACTGGCATAGTCCCTGACAGCTCACAAATTAACGCCAGCTCCTTCCTGCCTCTTTCCTGCATTCCAAACCTCTCCTGTAACTCTCTAATACATTTGTATGTACACATGTCAGCTATTTTCACATACTACATATATAACAACACATACATATGTGATAGAACCATTATGACAAATATGTCTATATGCATGTGCATATATAGGTATACATGTATGTATACGTTGTACAAATGTATACACATTCAACAGGTCTATGTCTAGAAAGCGTTGCAAATTTCATATGTGAAGACTGAAATCTTGGTTCCTGCTTTCCTACTGCCACACACTTGCCCATTCCATACTCCATGATCTCAGTAAACGGAAAGTACGCTCTTCTACTTATTGAAGCTAAATATCTTGACTGTATTCTTGCTCCTTTTCCTTTTCTCAATCCTGTGTCCTAACCATCCAAATCTCAATGGTTCTACCTCATAGTATATCTAGGTTCTAACCACCTTTCTCCATTTTGCCTGTTTCCATTCTTGTCTGTGCCTCTGTACTTTGCTCTCAGACCAGGCAATCCTCTCCTTATGGGGGCTTCTGCTTCTGCTTTTCTCTGTCTTTGCTCCTGCATGTTTTAAGTACTGTGGATTAAACATTTTTAATTTAAGTCAGATGATACCACTCTGATGCTCAAAGGCTCTGTGTCTTCCCCTTCTTACTCTGAATAAGGCCACTGTTTCCTGCAAGAACTAGTCATGCTGCCTTTTGACTCTCCCATCCTGTCTCATCTATTCTGGCTTTCATAATGTACCTCTTCACATATCAAGCCTTTACTTTGCTTTCTGTGCTCTGATATGCTTCTCCAATAAGCTGATTCCTCATTTCATGGAAGTGGCTGCCTGATATTACACAAATATATGACCTTCTCTAACCTCACCACAAAATATAATGCTTTTTTCTTTGTAATTCTCATTTTTTATAGAGGATCTGTCACTATCTGACATTTTATATTTGTTTATTATATGTTTTCCTCATCTCTAAAGTAAGATTAATGAAAGTAATTTTACCTTGCTTACCCCTATATCTGAAATCATAGCAATAACACCTTGGGTACCCAATAACGGGTATTCATTCAGTGACTATTCTGATAACTAGTTCCTATAGCTTGGTTCAATTTAGTCTCAATCCTCATTATTGCCTTCACTTTGCAAATCCCCAAGGAAAGCGTAAAAACTCATAAAAATGTCAGTGTCATTTCAATAACCCACCCTTCTTTCTTCTTGGGAAGGCTGTGGTGGATACCTCCATGCGGACAGAGGGATCATCGCATCTCCCAAGTACCCACAGACCTACACTCCCAACCTCAACTGCTCCTGGCATGTCCTGGTCCATCCTGGTTTGACCATCGCTGTCCATTTTGATCAGCCCTTCCAGATTCAAAGCACAGACTGGCTTTGCAACCAGGGGGACTATTTGGTGGTAGGTCTTACTTGCTACTATTCCTAGTAGTATCTCTGCACTTGACTGAGAAAACAAGTGATGATTTTTTTCTCTCTTGGATCTTTTTTACTTCCTATTTCACATGATAAAGGAGTTCACACAATACTAACATGTCTTTGTAGCTAAAAAATGGACCAGATATCTACTCTCCACCTTTGGGAACCCAAGGAAGAAATGGTCGTTTCTGTGGCAGTCATCCCCCATCCACCCTGTTCACCTCAGATAATGAAATGTTTGTTCAGTTTATTTCTGATAACAGTAACGAAGGGCAAGGATTTAAGATCAGATATGAAGCAAAGAGTTTAGGTAAGTATTTCCACTGGAAATTATATTTGCACTTTTTCTTAAATTATATGATTTTCTAGGATTAAGTGAATTTGGAAAAAATATATATGAATTTTTCTTTTCCAAACTAAAAGTAATAGCATTAAGAATAGATACTGAGCTGGACATAGTGGAGCATGCCTATAACCTTAGCACTTGGAGGCTAAGGCAGGAGTAGTGCCACAAGTTTGAGGCTAACCTGGGATACATGGAGTTTAAGCCTAGCCTGGACTACATAGTGAGACCCTATTTTAAAATGCAAGGCAAAACAAAACAATTATTATTAAGCATTTACTCTGTAATTGATACATCAAATATTTCAGTGTGGTTACTGTTTAAAGAAAGTATTATTTCTGTTTTCCAGGTAGTAAAATGAAAGTTTAGACTTTTCCAAGTCGACTTTTTTCTAGTAGTGATCAAAGTGAAATTCTTCATGCATACAGACTAAATTGATTTTATTGTGATGCCCACCATTCCTTAGACTTTTCCATCATAAATGTCTAATTGTTATTTAAGCCTAATGAGAGAAACATAGTAAGGCTTATGATTGTCTAGTTTTATATATATCTGTGTGCTTCCTTTAAAATGAACTCGAATCTTCTGATTCTATTATTATTCATTTAATTATTCTATATTACAACAGTGTTCTTTATGTAACCACCTTTCCTTAATTATATGTAATCATTATTGTATTTGATTCTACTGTAATTATTGATCTTTGTGGCATTTTCTTTTTAATAAGCTTTAGCTGAACAGATAAATACATATAGATAGGATTACCAAGAGTGGTGTTAGTGGTTAGGCAACAGTAATAATAAATCATTGTTTGCCTTCCCTAGTTAGTTAATGTAGATTTAGGTTGATTTTATGAATTTAATCCCAGATTATTGAATACATTTAAAAACACTTGTTAGTTTCAGTGATACTGCACATTGTATTATACATTTTCCCAAATATGAGAATTTAAAATTATAGCATCATCTCTTCATTTTGGAAAAGGAAGAGAAGTACAAAGCTTACACACACACACACACACACACACACACACACACACACAGATATCTACTAGCTTGAAGATGACAAGTAGTGTACTTCTGTCCCCTCCCAGTATGTTCAGCTCTGGCACACAGTGGGGCCTTAGCAGTCGTGTAGACACCAGCATCATTGCTCGACTCTGGGAGCTCCTCTTCCCTCCCCAGCTCCACACAGGCTGGGGGCTGTGGCACGAATGGGCTGGATTTCACTTGGTGCTGAGGCATTGTCAGGGTAACAGTACATTGCATCTAGTGAGTAACATCAATAAGCTCACCTTACAAAACTCTACTTTTCCATCGTTGGTCATGATAGACTTAGTTAACATTTAGTGCTAATCCAGATACACTAAGGGTTTGTTTGACAATGCTGCTTTTTCTGTTCCCTTGTATACCTTCTATATTTGGTTGTGGTCATTACTTTCTCTATACTTTTTTTCAAGCTTATGACTGCTATTAATATCACATTTTTAAAATCTTTTGGTTTCAAACCTATCAGTGCACAACCCCAAACACTATGATCACTCTTCTTTCTTCCTTTTTACTAATCCAACCATTTGCCTAACTTTGACCAGCATTTGTCTCCTTGTCTGTACTTTTGCCTATTTCTCAGTTTTTACCATATGTTCTTACATGAATAATTTTGACATCGCATTCATCTGGTTTTGTATCATCTTTCTCAAGAGACATCTTTTCATTATGGTTGAGTGAGACTTCTATGATCTTGTGCTAGAAATCTCTTATTTTGAACTCACTAGTTGATTTGTTAATTAATCTATCAATCAAACATTCATAATGCCAGGCATAATGTGGTGCAGGTCAGTAATGCTAGCACTTTGGGAGGCTGAGGCAAGGGAATCACAAGTTTGAGCCCAGGCTGATCAACTTAGTAACATAGCAAGCAAGACTGTGCCTCAAAATAAAAAATAGAAAAGGACTGGGATGTAGCTCTGTGGGAATGCCTTAGGTTCAACCCCCACTACTACCAACAATCTTTTTAATGTATTTGATACAGGGCCTCACTATATAGCTGGAACTTATAGTGATCCTCCTGTTTTCAGCCTCCCCAGTTCTGGGATTACAGGCATGTGCCACCACCCCCAGTCTCAGTGCCTGGCTCAGCATGCCCAAGGACAGGGCTGGCAAGGCATGTAGTGCTAGGGATCAAACCCCAGGCCCTGTGCTTGCCTAAACAGGTGCTTAGTCTGCTGAGCTGTCTCACTGGCCCTTACCAACAATTTTTATAAAATGCTTCATAGTGTGTAAACTCCAAACTATCTTCTCTGTTGAGGGGTTCAAATCAGTGAAGATACAGCTAAGCCAATGGAAAATTATACAGTATAATGAGTTCTCTGTGTGGGAATGCATCAGGGTGCATGGAGAACTAGCTTTACATGTAGAACCATCTATCAAAGAGATTAGAGCAAGCTCCCAAAAGAACCTCTGTTCATCTCTCCCACATGAATAGAGATTTTCCAATTAGTGAAGACAGTATGTGACAATATGTAAAATCTCATTGCCCCAAAATAAAATAGATTCACAGTTTTGAAAGGATTTCTGCTATTGGAAAATAGAGTCAAGAGAAGTTAAATACATTGATGAGGTGGGCAGAAATCATCATGCTAGGAGACATGAATATCACCCCACAGAAAAAGAGCATTGACCAGAAAATTATGGGAGACACTGAATAATTTTAATCCCAAACCAATCTGATGTGACTGACTGAGAGGATCAGTGCAGCTATATCTGAAAATACATTGGGGTGGGAAATAATAAAAAGAGAAAGAGTAATGATGAAAGAGTAATTCAGGAAAAATATTATTATATCCTAAACCAAAGCAATGGAAGAAAAAAGGCAGAAGAGAGGACATATTGAAAGATTCTTAATACAGAATTGAATAGATGTGGATGTCACATTACATGGAAGGGCAGAGAAGGGATGGAGGGAACAAACATGTGCTAGATTTCTTGTCATTTATCTGCAAACATTTACTCAGCCCTTTCCGTGTGATACACACTGAACTAGGTCCTAGGGATAAAGTACAAACAAACAAAAATTCATCTTTGTGGAGCTTAATTTTAGGGCTAAAGCATAAATAATGAATAATTAAAATATATATCATAGGGTAAAGATTACTAAGGAGAAAAACAAGGTGGGGAAAATCACCAGCAGGGGAGGCAATATATAACCAATGGAAAGGTGTGGAAGCTGTTGGAACATGAGCCTGGAGGCCAGGAGAGGAGCCTGGACCAAATCTATAGCTAAGAGAATGCTCAACAGCCTGGTTAGGGTTTAAGTCATGAGGATATATGACATTAATCAAGAAATTACTAAGAGTGGGAAGATGAGAAATGTATAGAGAGATTCCCAGGAATCTCCAACAATGTCAGGAAAGCCCAAGGACCACAGGAGGAGGACAAGAGCTTTGTGTATAATAAGCTAAGGGACACAAAAAGAAAGAAGACATGGTCAACCATGATACATGCTGTGGATTTAAAATAAGGATTGAGCAAAGATCTTAGGGTGCATAATTGGAGACTACTGGAGGCCTAAAGAAGTGTGCTTGACAGTCTCGGAGAACGTAGGGTGAGTGGTGAGAACAGCAGCACAGAAAACGAGAAACTTTACAGAAAGAACCCTGAAGAGATAGAATGGTTGGAAATCTGACCCGCAGATACCGGGGAATAACACGGAGGGGAGTGGAGGGGGCAGAGATGCAGGTGAGCTCACGTAGCTTAAACTGAATAAGGTGTTACCTGTTGGACAGCTTCTTGTGTGATTTAGCTCTTTTCTCAAGTAGAACTCCATATAGTGTGCTGAGAAGCAAGAGGGAATGGGGAGAGCAAAAGCTTTAGTAATGAGGCTCACACAGCTATTGTACTTCACATGGAGAGTAATAGGCAAATCGCCTGGTGGAATTGAGCTCAGAGATCATATACTTTCAGTGGTGCCAGCTTCCTTGAATGACTTGATTGGAAAACAAGCACAAAACTGACATTTTTCAAGGGAAACTAGGAGGGTAGACGTGGATCTAGGATATATATATATATAGATATAGATATGAAATATATATATAATATATATAGTATATATACAGGAAATATATATATATCAGAGTTTATAGGGTCTCACTGCACAGCTCAGACTCAGAGTGATTCTCCTGTTTTCAGCCTCCCAAGCGTTGAGATTATAGGCAAGCACCACCATGCCCAGTCTCAATCCTGTGCCAGTGTGCCCCGGGGGCAGGAAAGTCATGGCACACTGGGAATCTAGGTTGTTAAAGGATATTAAAAGCGTTTATAACTCAGGATGGCAGAGATGGAGTAATTAATTCTTGGTAATGGAAAAGTTCAGGAGGTGACCCTGAGGGGCTGAGTGACGGTGGAATTAGTGCTTGAACTAATTGCATAGGTTAATTTCTTTGACACTGTCAGCGATTTTACTCTAGCCTCATTTATTTGGTGAAATTACCAAAGAGTGTTTACAGATGAAATGAAATTATTATTTTATATAATACTTAGGTCTTTTAGAAAAGTATAAAAATCTTCTTTATCTTCTTACAAAAAAGGCTGATAAATACATTTACATTATCCATCTCTTGCTTCTCAATCTGAATCATAAATGAATATAATAAATAGGTATCCACAGCGTTGTACAAATACTCATTTGCTTAGTTTTTATGTGAAGAACACAGCTCTGTCTCACTCCCCTGAAATGAGTAGCCAATGGCGGTTATAGCTGCTAGAGTACTTACATATGCCTCTAACCAGTGGGTGTGTATTTGTGCCCCGTGGCGTTCTGATACATGTTCTGTGTATCGCACTGTACTGGATTTCAGGAAGAATGAAATTTTCAGTAAGAATAAGTGGCCTGGCAAATTGAAAAGTGACCCACCTGATGGCTTCCTCAGTAGCAAATTCAGAGTTTTTTTGCTTAAAAAGAAAATGGAGATAATTCTAGATGAAAGGAAAAGGAGGCTGGAAATACCAGCAGGTTAACTTTGAAGAAATGATTGTAGCACTTGACTGTGTCCTCCTTTCCCAGACGAGAGATCGACTTAACTGTGTTTTTTTGGTAGCATGTGGGGGTAACATCTACCTCCACGGAGCTGATTCTGCTGGTTATGTCACCTCCCCCAACTACCCTAACAATTATCCACCGAATGCTGATTGTGTCTGGATCCTATCTGCTCCTCCGGCAAAGAGCATCCAGCTACAGTTTGAAGATCAATTTGATATTGAAGTATCGCCCAAGTAGGTCACTTCCATTTTGATTTTTCTTTTATCCAAAGTTAGCAAATTTTTTGCCTGTCATGTCGAGGAACAATTTATTTCTTCTTTTATCAGCAGCCCATATTGTATAGGAAACCTGGGGACAAAAGGACGAGCTCACTGCCTCCGGCCAGCCTGAAAACTTTGCCCAATGGCCACTCACTGTCTCATCAGCTGAGTGGGTTATGCACACTGGTATTGTCCCTTGTGACCCTGGACGCACCCTCTGAGAGACACCTCGGGTGGTGCCTTAGATTTATGTTATCTGTTCTTCCTCCCACAGGAAAAATATAGTGCCTCTGGAAGATGAGTATTTATTTTCCCAGCCTCATATGCAATGTCTTAGATGATAAAATATGTGTTTAACAAATGACAATTTATATGATGTATTACCAGGGGTCACCAGTGTCAGAAACAGCTCTAAAGCAAGTACAATTTCCCAGTCTTGATTTAATAAGGATCCTTAAAGGATTACAGCCCAGATGATATTTCTTACAATGCTGAGGACAATGGAAAACACTAATCTTTAAAAACAAAATGGAACAAAAACCATTTACATGAGTTTTCTCTGTCATTTAACGGAAATATGACTGCATCTGCATGAACGCACGAGCGATACAAAACCTAGAAATAAGAACTTGGCGTTTATTTCTGAGCATGAGAGATAATGCTGCTCTTCCTCTCAGTGCACATTAATTGGCTGGCTTGGCGTTCTCAGGAAACATTTGGTGATGACGTGTCCTCTTTACGGACACAGACAACTCCAGCTGAGACTCCCCATTAGCCCTGGTCCCAGGGCTGCCAAGAAAGCACTATCTTTGTCCAGTGAAATGTATCAAATGATTATGTGAGAGTACTGGCTTTGTGGAAATCCACAGGGATTAATTTGAAAATGGCTTTTATATTTGTAAAACTAATACAGAACACGGAAGGCCCTGTAGGACCTGTAAAACTCATCTCTTGAACTACCAGTGCAAGACTGTGTTAGCATTAGAAAATATGCAGCACTTCAAGGTGCTATGAAACTTAAGCTGGCCCTGCCATAGTACCTTATGATACAAAGGGTGACTTAGTAGCACCCTTGAATAAAGTTGGTGAAATCTTCATCATCAAAATAAAAAAAATCAGCTTTATGAACTTATCTGAGGGCTTTTTTGTGTTCTTCTCTCCCCACTTTAGCTGCACTTCCAGTTACCTTGAGTTGCGGGATGGAGGTGGCTCATGGGCACCAGTACTTTCCAAATTCTGTGGGATGTCATTGCCTGGTAGCCAGCTGTCCTCAGGAGAGCTTGTGTACTTGAGGTTCCGGTCTAACAATTCTACTCGTGCAGGATTCAAGGCCAAGTATTCTATAGGTAACAAGGTTTTAAAATATTAAACATGAAAATTGTGGTATAATAATATATTACAATTTTTAACACATGTATTTTTAAAGTAATTCTTTTTATCAGCCTAATTTTGTAGTTTTTAAATTTTCACTTTACCTGCCTAATACTAAGAATTATTTTAATGATAGAAATAAGTAAAAGGTGTAACTGTTTAAATCTACACTTACCCACCTTAATTTCTTTTTTCGCTTTCATAAACACTATTTTTGTTAAAGAGGATTTTATATATTTTCTTGACATTGTTAAAATATGCCTAGCTAAACAAATCCTGTTTCTTCCTCTTGTGAAATCTACATTTAACTAAAGTGATAATGTTAGTTCATATTACAGACAACTATATTTATTACTTGAATAATAGAGTAACAAATTGAACTCATCAATAATAGAGTTGAGGTTTTCTTTCTTCTAGGTCTTCAGTACCAAGTCAGTCATCATACTAAAAGTAAATATATTGCTTCAGTGTTTTGATTTTCTTATTTTAAAAATGAACAGTAAATGCAAATATTAAAAATTCCCCTAATATGGGAAATTCAATTTAGTATCTTATAATCTAGACATAATCTAAACAAATATTTAATTGACTAAAATGTCAGAAAGTCTAGCTATAATAATATTTAACCTATACCATTGGTCATGTTATATCCTGAGTCAATTGTATATAATTCAATTTAGTTATCACATACAGCTAACAAGAGATACTTGGAGGCTAATTTTCCAGACCCTGAGAAGCCTGTCAGTATAGTACAAATGTTTATTTGATTATTAACCTGCACATGACAGGCATCATTGACCCACTTCCAGCTGAGTTTGAACAGTCTTTAAAATCATCCACCACTGAGCTTGTGTCAACCTACCAGATGATTCTTGAAATGAAATACAACTTGCAACTAATAGTTCTCACATAGTAACCCAAGAGAATTAATGTGACATTATAAACTTACCATTTAAAACTCATTTTCTCTTTCCTGTTATTGACTGGGTTTGTATTATTTTTCTTTTCATCAACAGCATATTTAAAATAATAAAGAAAGCTCTTCCAAACAAGTTCCGAATTGTTAGAACTTCAATTCCTATTCTTGTGACACTCAAAGTTTTCAAATATTCTGATTTACTCTGAGAAAAGTCTGCAGTAGGACATTGCTCTTCTTGTGTTTTGCAGCCCCGTGTGGAGGAACAGTGTCAGGCCTGAGTGGTGTCATTGAGAGCATTGGCCATCCCATGCTTCCATATCCAAATAATTTATTTTGTCAGTGGAAGCTCCAGGGTCTCCCACAACATTACCTCACCATCCATTTTGAAGACTTTAACCTTCAGAATTCTGCCAACTGTGAAAGAGACTTCGTGGAGATCTGGGAAGACCTTCCCGCTGGTCAGTGAGAAGTATCTGCTCTCTGCTGGGGGTTCTATGGTCACGTGTACCTGTTCAGCATCTGAAGTTTTCTTTATCTCCAAGGAAGACAAAAGCATGTCTATTGTCTGTCTAGAAGCTCAGAGTCACCAGGTCTGGGCAGTGCCATCAGTTCCCTCCCTGGATACTACAGCTTCTCAAGGGATGCCCCCAGCCCCAGGTGTCATCTGTAGCTCTTCAGATCACACTGGAGAACACTGTACTGGTGGGGTATCCACCTCCTGTTGAGACCCCTCAGTGCCACATGCAGTTATTGGGGTCACTCTGATGAACAGGGAGAGGAATGGATGATGCACATCCCCTGGTAATAGGAGGCTCACACTTGTCACTCTTGTTGACTCAGCTCATTCCCTTAACCAATTAAGCAAGTCTTCCTTCTTGTGCTAAGACACTCTTCTAATTGGTTGCAGTTTTTAAAACACAGCTTTATATATTTGAATATGTTGACTTTTTTCATGGATTTTGCCTTTCTTGACAGAGGTTAGCGTTTCTTCACAGGTGTTATTTTGTCTTTTATTATTTTTGCTGTAAGTGGGCAACATCTCAAGTAGAGAGTCAACCACCTCAATAGATTCTTTGATCCTCACAGGACATCTTTTGGGCAGATACTGTGGAAATGCCATTCCTCAAAGTGTAGACACCTCTAGCAATACTGCCTCTGTCAGGTTTGTCACGGATGGCTCAATTATTGCCTCAGGGTTCAAGCTTCGGTTTGAATCCAGCTTGGGAGGTAAGTCTGCAAAACCCCATTATTGATCACCTTTGCACTATGGTGGGCATGAGGTTACAATAGTTTGGAAAACAAAATGTAACCCTGACATCTTGGCTCTTAACGTTAGCGGAGAAGGGGGATCTGAATCACCAGTCATACCTATGAGTGAAAACTACCCACTGTGATAAGCGCTGAAAGAGAGAGAGAGAGAGAGAGAGAGAGAGAGAGAGAGAGAGAGAGAGAGAGAGGAGGACTGTACTCAGGTAGGCGTCCTAAGAAAACTAGTCTCTTAGTTCTAGGGTTACTCAGAATTCATATTCCCAAATACCCTGACAAGCACAGGCAAAATAGAGATCTTATCTAGAAAACTTGAATAATTATTTAGCCATCTTAAATTCACTGTATATGTCTTTCATATATCTTGGGCCTTGATGAGAATTAAAATGCAACCTAGTGAAATATTGTCCATGGAAGCAAATATTAAATATTAATAGAGGTAAGAAATAAAAAAATGGTGTCTAAAAATGTTCACAAGCGTATAGTGATAAATAAGGACAATAATTTCATCTAGTGGTAGAATTAAATATTAATTTCCTTATGAAAGGGATCATTTTATTGACTGGAACTTTTCCTGTTCTTCCCACTTTCAGCATGTGGTGGGGATCTACAGGGCCATGCTGGGACATTTACTTCTCCCAACTACCCGAACCCAAATCCTCACAGCCGGGTCTGCGAGTGGAGAATCACTGTGCAAGAAGGCCGGCAGATCACTCTGACTTTCAACAACTTGAGGCTGGAAGCTCGCCCATCCTGCAACAATGAGCATGTGATCGTAAGTGTTCTGTGTGGGTATGGATCCAGGCACTCCTTTATGGACCCCTGAACTGTCATTGGAAAGCTAGGTCACAATATTACCATCTATGCAACTATATCTCAGGCAGCTTCTCAGTGTTATTGATAGGACATGGTCACCATAGACTGCTAAAGTAATTCTAAAACCTGTTTTAAGAGACCGTGAGCCATTGCTACATATCCTACAGGTAGGATAAATGCTTTTGAGTAAGTGGATATTGCATATGGCAAAGGAGAATGAATACACAGCAAAAGTGATGCAAAGCAGAACATAGCTCAAAGAGACCAGAGTCATGACACAAGCCACTATGAAGACTCTTAAGTGAATGAGTGGTCCTGCATAGTTACATTCTCTGTCAGAGGCATTGAGGAACTCCAGGTGGGAGGTCAGGGCTGCCTGCCCTGGGTGTGGCTGATCTCAGATGGTTAGAGATGTGCGCTCAGTATTATCTTTCACCAACGAAGAAAGCAAATAGGATCCATGACTGTGAGTGACAAATATGAGAATATTCTTAACCAAGATATATATATATATATATATATATA
>NDGN010186120.1:0-12778 GCA_002564285.1 Tympanoctomys barrerae
TGGCCCTACCCAGTGGACCTGTGGCCTGAATGAAAAAAAGGGAAAGGAGGAAGGAAGGAAAGAAGGAAAGGGGAAGGGAGGAGAGAGAAGGGAAAAAGAGGGGACAGGTGCTGGACTCTGAGTCCCTGTGAGGCGGAGACCTTCACGTCACCTCGCAGGTCTTTACAGGGCATTGGCCTGGTGACTGAGTGTGTGAGCACAACCCCCGCCATCTGTCACACTAATTTCAGGCACTAGGCGGTAGGGTGAATCATTCTGTTGCTCATGGGACAAATATGTGTTGCGATGCCTTTATTGCTGTCTTTCCACAAACATACTTGTTGCCATAATGGCTTATGAATAGCAAGTGTATTGGTTACCCTTCCAGTCACTGGGACACAATACCTGACACCTACAACTTAAAGGTTGAATTTGGCTCATGGCTTTCAGGGATTCAGTCCATGGTGTGTGGCCTCCCCGGCAGGAACATCATGGTAGAAGGGCGTGAGGAGTAGAGCTGCTCAATTCACGGGGGGCCAGAGGAGACAGGGGAGCGGTGTCAGTGAGGAAGGAGGAAGGGACCAGATGTGGTGCCCAAGGGGGTACCTCCAGGATGCACTGAGACACCCAGAAGAGCGCCTCAAGAATCCCCTCAGTGGCTCTCAGGCCCATGAAGTTGATATAATTAAGCTTCAACACTAAAGAAAGCCCAACGAGTCATTCCCCCATTCTAGAGCCAATGTCTGCCCACCTCACCGATCACAAGCTGCCAACTCCTGACCCAACCTCTCACCTGCTCACCTGGTAGCAGATACCCTGGCTCCAGCCCCAGGTCTTGAAGCTTTGCCCTTGCTGCCTCGTGTGCCCCAAATCTGTTATCACTTCCACTTAGGTTCCCTACTCAGAAAGACTGTCCCTGTCCAACCCATCAGAAGGGTCCTGTTCACTTGCCAGGGGTCTCCTCACATGCCCCTGAGGAAAGGAGGGAGGCTAGGAAGAGCATAAGGTGCAAGGAGAAGTTAGACATTGTGGTGCAAACTCACAGCAGGCGTGGTCGTCCCTCGGGATCCGCAGTGGCCAGGTTCTAGGACACACTGTGAATACTCAGATCCCCAGATGTCTAAGTCCCTTATACATGTGAACTAATTTTTGTAGCATTTATTAGGAAACTATATGCATCTTTCTGTCTATCCTTTAAATCATCTTCAGATTAAGTGTAATACAGTGCAAATGCTAGGCAAATAGTTGTATTCTTTAGGGGCTAACAAGCAGAATTTGTACATGTTCAGCACAGCCACACCTTAAAAAGTATATTTTTCAGTCTGAGGTTGGTTGAATCTAGAAATGAAGACATTTTTAATATGAGGGTGGAGCTACTGCATTTATAAAATAAAACTGTTCTCTTTATAAAGTAATTGTCTTAACCATTTTGTTATCATGACAGAAAGCTGGCAAACACAATGTTGTGCGTATTAATAAAGATAAATTTAATTAGTTTTTTTAATAAACTTTTAGCCTGACTTTTAGAAATCTTAAAATCTAGTCTGTTAAAAATATGTCAACTGATTTATTGTTCACTACTGATATTTAAGTGCATCATGCTATACTCATCTGTGTGACAGAACTTGATCACCTTTTTAACATTACAGAATGTGCTCAAGTGACATTTAGAACAGCATAGGATGACCCTGGGCACCCCTCTGCTCGGTGCCAGGACTTGGGCTCTGCTCCCTTCCCTCGCCGCCGTGGTGTGACTTAGCCTAGAGAAGTGGTCTGTCGGGATGTTGCCCAGCAGAGTCCCTCGCTGCACAAGAGCGTGAGCAAATTTTCAAGGTGGTTGCGAAGTCACAGCAGGATCGGTGCCGGGAGGGAAGAAAGACCAAGTGACGGCTGCCTGCATCAGAGCCCAGTGCATGGGCGTGCTGCTTCTCCGTCTCTCCCTTCTGCTGGTGACATACAGCGTCACGAGGAGGTGGGATTTGCGGCTGCTTCACCTAGAGCTGAGCAGGCGGATGGGACAACTTCAGCCCTGAAGTCTTAAGACGCTGTTCCAGGGCTTCAAATTGTGTCTGACGTACAAAAATGGCACTCTAGGTCTCTTGTTTCTTATTAATAAAAACACCCTACAGAAATAATTCTTTTTTCTATTCTTCTTCGTTATGTCTTCATATATTTTCCCCACCACAAATCCACCCCTGTGATTCTTCTTGTTTTTGAGGGGGGTACCCTGGAGAAAGTGCCTGACCCTAGCACTCTCCAGTCTCGCTCATTCTGAATGCTGTTGCTTTGATCTAAGAATATGGATTTAAAATAATCTTAGGGAGAAACTGAGACAGCACAGCAGTATAGAGGCAATGTTTTTTTCCCGCTGGCACTGGGAAACAAACTAGGACCTTGCACTTGCCAGGCAGGTACTTGTGCTGCTGAGTTATATCCCCAGCATTAGAGGCAATATTTTAAGATTTGTGGGGCTGGCGAGATAGCTCAGTGGTCTAAAGCACCTGCTTAGGCAAGCTGAGGCAGGTGTGCAGGGACTACGGTTAGATCCCCAGTACCACATGCCAGGGTGGGGAGAGCTGGCCACACACACACACACACACACATACACACACACACACGATTTGATACAACTATGGATTCAACAGTCTTAACTCCAGGAACATGAAAATTCTCTCATGTTACTGAGCAATGTGATTAATACTCCTTTAGCGATGTGCCTGACTCCACTTCATGTTTCTGCACTTGTCCATCTTTCCCCCTTACATACACTTAATGTATTTCATGTTGCAAACCCATATCACCAAGGAGCTCAGGAGCGGCCCTTAGTCTGTGTACTATGGAATCATAAGCAGATGCACTTTAATATCAAAATCGCATCCAGAAGGCATCTGTTGGCAATATCCGACGTCGTCTCGGAAGCCACATCTTGTTAGAGGTTTGAAGCATGTGGACCAGATGTCCAATACTAAGGAAATGGCTTAGGAAATTCTGATGCATCACAATCATGGACTATTATGACCCCATTAAAATTGTAACTATGAAGTCTATTTTGAGAAATAAGACAGATTATAACTATGATAAATACCTCCCAGAGAAAGCTAAAGGTAATATGTAAAAATGGTGAGGCTATATATCAAATGTTTAAAAAACATTTAATATATATTGTTGATATATTGTCTTTATTTCTTTTTTTTTTTTAGAAAACTAAAATATGATTCCTGAAATTTCTGAAGGAAGATGTGCCCCATGGGGGTGGTGATGTGGACCCTGAGATCAGTTGCTGATGCACTGAATGGCGTTTGTCATAACGCTGTCCAACAGTGCGAGGGAGCTTGTGGTTCTCTCTGTTTATAACATCTTACATCTGTAAAGAACGTTAAGTCTAGATGATTTGCCCAGAACTATGTAATGTCAGTGAATGAGAGTTGGAGGAACAGTAGACAAGATCCGTTCACTCATTCAGTAATATGTAGCACTGACGTGGTACTGGAATACGGGGTCATCGTGACAACCATTGCTGCTCCCGTGGATTTTACATGCTAGCCAGGGAAATGCGGCTCATCCCAAGGGAGCCAGCCGCGTTCACACTGCAGCTCCACACTTGCTCTTTGAGATAGGATGTGTAGATCCCAAGAGCTTGGTGAGTGTTTGCCACGCTTACTGCTTGGCATTGAATAATGTGGCCTTGATGACTTCCATAGGTCTTCCGCAGGGAGAGTATATTCAGGACTGCTGTCCCAGTCTAGTAGCTGAAGAGGTCAGATTCTTTCTCCCAGCTGGGATGTTCCCAGAAGAGTGAACACAAGCCCCACGCATGGCTGTGCAGAGGTGCCCTGGTGGACTCTGGTCCCTTTGCAAGGCTGGGAACTGCGCTGGGTCATTTTCAGGAGCAAACACATGGTGCCTGCTGCCTGGCCCTGTGGGGGGCTCCGTCCTAGGGCCTCAGAGCTCCCTGGCCTCTGTCAGTTCCTGAGTTCAGCCCTTTAGGTTTCTGTGGATACTACGAACCACACTCACGCCCTCCCACCTCCACCCCCACCCCCTTCCTTGCAATAATTCCCCTTTGATTGTCTTTGGCCAGTTTTTTGTTGCTTGCAGTCAAGGACTCTAATAAATAAAACAGGAATGCCTTTTATTTGGATTAACATAGCAGGTAGGAATAAGGTCAAATTCTCCTTCAAATGCTTAGAAATCTAAGCATTTGATAAGCTATTAAAGCTATCAGTGTCTCTATTGAAACGGGGGAGTGGGGAATGGCCCCTATCTCTTTAGAGAAGATCACATGAGGAGACATTGGGAAATTCCACCTACAATGGAATCGCATTGGTCAGGGAGAGAGCTTTTGCAAACAGAAGCCAGAAGTTGCCTCACGCACTGCACTGAGGCGCACTGCGCCTCCCTGCAGCTGTAGCCAGATCTGCCTCCAGCTACGGATGGATGGCTTTGAGGTGTGCACTAGTTCTGGCTGGCTTTTCTTTTTCATGCCCCAGCCCTTTGTTCTCTTCTCAGGAACATGTTTGCCTATTCACAAATCTATGTCTTCTTAATTACAATTCCTCCTATCCCGAATAAAGCTGTTTTATTCTACATATTATTGACTGTTAATTTAAACAACAACAACAACAAAAAAAAACTGGTATGACTTGCTTATCTCAGGACATTCTAAGGTTTTCTTATTCCCTTCAAATAAATGCTTGGGAAAATTGGTTGGCTAGTGCACTACTAAAACCAAACCAAAGAAATATGAGTTTGTAGTTCTTATTCCCCTAGTTTTTAATTTTCTCACCCATAATACATACTCAGAATAATTATGGCAGTGCATTTATATTTGTGGGACTGGATAATTAGATTTAGAAATTCTAAAAGTGGTACTAAATTCACTAATGGAATAATATACATATTTATTGAAAATGTCAAAAAGTGGAATGTTATACTTACTTAGGACACTGAAAAACAGTAACTCTTCCCATTTCCTACGGCCAATAAAAGGAGATGGGTAGTAAAGTTACTTTTCTCATTGCTAGGCAAAACACCTGATACCTCCAACTTAAAGGAGATATTTATTTTTTGTTCATGGCTTCTAGAAGATTCAATCCACAGTTGGCTGGCTCTGAGGCAAAAGGAACATGTGGAGTGGCAGAGCAGAGGAAGAGCCTTACATCACGGCAGCCAGCAAGTGGAGAGAGAAAGGAGAGAAACCCTTCGGAATCACACTCCGCCAGCTTGCCACTAGCCAGGCCTGCCTCCTAACAGCACACTGCTTCTGGATTAGTCCCCTGCTGAATACTGTACCCCAAAAACCACTATTTCTAAGTGCATGAGAGCTTTGGGGGATGTTCTAGATCTACACCACAGCAGTGAGAGCTTTATTCCATGGTCAAATGATCTCAGTGTTTAAATCAAAAATGCTCCAAGCTATCTCAACTAATTATTAGGCCAAATTGGCCCCATGACTTAATGTGAGGGGAACCAGAGGAAGCACAATGGTGGCCTCAGATTGGTTGCTCTGGGGATTTATAAGGCTGATTTCCATCTTAATCTACGTGTCGCTGCAGGAGCTGTACTTTGAGCCTGCTTAGGAAGAAAGTATAAAGATTAATATTCACTTTCTCTGTAACTCTGCAGCTGTAAGTTGGACCCATGTGTAATCAACGTGAGGCAGCACAGCTCCCTAGGGTACGACAATCCCTGTACCACTTTATGCTGCATCGCTGAGCTGGGGACCGAGACTCCCTCAAGCATGCCATCATTTCATCTAGGGACCCAGCTGAGCAAGGAGGGCAGCTCCTCAAAGGAAGAAGCTCCTTGCTGTGGAGACAGGGGCGTAGCTTGTGACGCTCAGAATGTGACAGTAGAGACTCACTTGGGGCTGGGTCGCTGCTTGCAATGTGTTGTCAATCCACTAACTGAAAAGTTGTGAACAATTTCATCCTACAGGATAATTTTGTGCAACAAATAAAGAAACAATCCTGTTCATTTCCATTTTTCTCATTAACTTCCCCTAGAGAAATATTCTCAAAGGCAGAGAAAAGATTTGCAGTTCTAGCCCAAGTGGACCAGGATTCAAACACCAAGAGTAATTGCAGCCTTCCCTCAGATCCAGGACCCCTCGAGGATACCAAAATCTAGGGACACCGAGGTCTCTTAAGGAAAATGGAGAGAGATGCAAATATGTCAGTAGCCCGGGACGGAGGACCTGCACACGGTCTCCATGGCCCGTTGGCCGCTCAGGGCTGGCCCGGAATCCATGCAGGAAGGCTTTACTCAAGCTGTGGATGCAGGAGGCAGGTTGTGCGACTATCCTGGAGCTCAAGTAGAGCAGCATCCATGCTATTGTGGGGTAGGACTAAGTGAGCTCCACCCTTTCTGCTTGTCTCTGCTCTCTGAGCTTCCTGGAAGAACATCTACTTACGTAATAACTCAAGCACATTAGATGACGCAAAATAAGCAGTGTATTTGAATCCCCTTAGTCCTGTGAGGTATTGTCTCGGGAATCAGTGAACTAGGAGTTAGGACTCTGTGAGACAGAAAGGACAACAGCCCCAAAATGGAATCAGGAAGACCCAGGAGGAGTGACGACCTTCCCGGGATCCTACACAAGTCTCCTGGGAGCCCCTTGGCTGTCTGGGACTGTCATCGCCTGGGTCTAGATGACCTCTGAAGTCTCATCTGGTCAGAGGTGGAGCTTTTCAGAGGTGGTTGGATCTGGAGTGTGTGGTTCTGGGATTAAGGCCATGCTGCTAGGGTGGATTCATGGTGCAATACTAGAATTAAGGGTGCTCTGCTTAGGCCTTAGTGCTGCCCACCTGGTAGCCTGGATAGAAAATAAGGGACAGAAAAAGGGCTGCTATTGCCACTTGCTCCTTCACTGCTTTGCTGTCTGTGGTGCCATGAACTCTCTCTGCTCTGCAATGCCCCTTCTGTCCCTCTGTCCTGCCTCAGAGCCAGTAGATTATGGACCGAAATCTCTACAAACTGTGAGCCAGAATAAACCTTTCTTTATCTAACTTTGGGTTTTGGCTACTTTGTCTCAGTAACAAGGAAAGTAGCTAAGATCTCCCTAGAGCGTGATCAGCCAGGCCATCGCCGCAAGGATACAAGAGTCTGCATGAATCCTGCATATGCTGGACCCTAAAAATTACATCCTCTCCTATGTGTAGATTGTGTTGCTTATGCAATGGCCGGAGCACCCTTCCAAGCCCCTTAAAAATCGCTAGACAAAGAGAGCTCTTGGGAATCCTACTCAGAGGCTCCTGCCAGCTAGTGGGAGCTATACTTCCTCGTCTTTGTATCTTGCGAATAAGTTTGCTCGGACCAGAGTGCCTCCACCTGTGGCTCCATTCTCCATGACCAGGGGACAGACCCTGGTGTCCTGGGAGCAGCATTACCACCGAGAGTCACCTGGCCCAACGCACAGCCTAGCATCCTGCGATGTTGATAAGAGGACAGACCGCAGTCATGGGGGAGGGGAGCTTGGGGCTATGATCTCATTTAGGTGAGACGACAGAGCAGGTTTTCTTGAGCAAAAGATGACTACGTCTTGGAAGCCAGCATCATTTAGACTGACAACTGGAACTTTCCCTGCAATACCTCTTCTCTTTAAATCCCCTTTACCAATAGCAGCGCTTCAAGCAAGACCGAGCTAGTAGTGGTCATCACTGTTATAGAGACTCAGCACTACAGCTGGGAATAGATGGCATCCCCTTAACTCTTTTTCTTATCCCAGAAATTTCCTGTTCAGCTTCCTTGGTCCTGAGCAGCATGCCGCCCTCTCCAGTGGGTTCATTCTCCTCTGCAGAGCTGGCCTTGTGCCAGGTGGCTGGATCTCAATGTCGTCTGCTTCCTTGGTGATGTACCTCCATCAGTCAGCTTCCGCTCTGGTTATCGTCAACTCTCCTCCACACTGGCCCTTTCATCTCAGCATCAGTGCAGTTAAACTTTTCTGTGTCCCTTAAAACCCAAAGGAAAAATGTGCAGCGCCCCTCCTGTCTCCCACACCCACTGTGGCTGTCGTTCAGTTTCTCTTCCTCCACATACAAACATCTTAGCCTGCTGCCTGCTTCTTTGTGACCTGTTCCCCTTCACCGTCGCTGGCAGGTGAGGCCTTGCTCCTCCTTGCCCCAGCGATGCTCCAAGCCCAGGTGCCCGTGTGTGCAGCTGAACTCCTTGCAGGTCTGAGCTGAACCCTTGTGCTGAGCACCTGACAGGGTGCAGGTCTGCGGGAGGATCCCTGCGACCTGTGTCCACCAGCTCAGCTTTGTGAACATCTCAGTGATGCGATATCCTCTGCTTCCTGCACTGCCTTGGTGGCTCTTTCCAAGAAGAATTTGAGCTAATTTACAGCAAAAATTGTGAACTGTGTACAGTTCACAATTCTTATCAGTGGTGTCAGGTGATTGATCTGGGCAGAGAGAGAGGCACCATTTGGAAATTCACATCTCTTTTTCAAAAATACTGCAAACTAGGGCATCAATCCAAGCTCAAATTTGAAGGTTGTAGCTGGGGCTGGCAAGGCTCCTAGGGGTGCAGGTAGACACTCAGAGATGGGGAAGATGGAAAACACTGTGCCCAAGGTCAGCATCAGCAGGCAAACGGGCTCTGGGGAGACCTGCTCTGGGCAGGGACCCCCAGGGGGCTTACTGCGTCCATATCTGGTCCCTCGGGATCATGAGCAGAGCCACATGTGCAGAGTCGTGGGCTCCCAGTGGTTTGTTCTCTGCCCACAGCCTAGTCCAGGGTGGACTTTGCTGCCAGGTCCTCCTGGCCACAGCAGACAGGGAAGTCGCCATCCTGCAGCCCCAAGCACACGCACGCTCCTCCTGCAGCAGGAGAGCACGCAGGTCGGGCTTGCAAGGCAGTTCAAGTCCTTGGTGCCAGGGCATCTTCAGAAACACAGAAGGAGCTGCCCTGGCACCCTACACGGCCCAGGTGAAATTCCCGAGCTTCCCACTCACGGCTTTGTTGAGTATACCATTGCGGTCTGAGCAGGAATGTCCCTCCGAAGTCTCGTGTGTTCAAGGGGGACTTTGCAAGGTGGTTTGGTCACGGGGGCTGATTACTGCCCTCAGCTACTCATGACATCAGAGTGAGTGTCCTTGGAGGAGATGGGGTGGAGGAGGAGGAGGAGGGCCACGGGGTGTGGCTATGAAGGCGTGCTCTGTCCTGGCCCTCCCGCTCTCTGCCTTCGGCCTCTCCACACCTGCTCTGCAGCCAGCCACATCCTTGGGGCTGACCATGACCCAGCTCCCTGAAACACGAGACAAAAGCAACCTTTCCTTTTTAAAGCTGGCTGCCAGGTATTTATCTCAGCTCTGGAAAAGCTGACTACACATTTAGTCCACATTAGGCAAAGGCCTGCTTGGAATTTCAGTTTAGTTTCTCCAGGTGGCTCCGTACCAAGGCTTTGGAAATTCTTGGTGTTCTCATTTCTTCCTGTTTGAGGGCTGACTCATGCCTGGTGGAGAGACAGAGGGAAAGCTGGCTTTGCCCACGGATGGCTCGTGGGAACTTGCAGGAGGCTGGATGCTAAGCAGGAAGGAAGTGTCATCATAAATGGAGCACTTGCAGGTTGATATATCAGTATAATTTTAAAAACAAGTTGCAAACTTACATATGCAATTTAATGACCAAAATATATGTCCTACATACACACACATATGCACATATGTGCACACACACACACACACACACACACACACACACACAGAAATGCACACAGGCAAAAATGACCAGAAGAAAGTTGTGAAAATAAGACATAATGGTTTTCTCTGAGTAGCAGGATTATTACTGATTTGTTTCCTTTTTGTAATTTAAAAATTATCTACAGTAAGCATATATTAGATTTATGCGAAACATAAAACCCTATAAACATCAATTTAAAGTCCTACATGAGCTCTCCAGGAGGCAGGAGAGACCAAGCTGAAGCATAGCCATGTTAGGTGGGTTGAGATGTTTTCCCTAAGTCGCCATTGTCTGTCTCTGTCCCTTGCTCTGTGATGTGGCCTGTGTGCTCTCAGCCACGCCCTGCTCCTCTCCTGCCCGTGCGGGGCAGCAAGTCCTCAGCAGCCCTGATGTCTTTCGAGGTGCACTGGCCCCTAGCGAGCATGGCCCATGCATAGCTGCACAGATGTTAGGCATGGTCCATTAGAAAAAGCGAGACGATGCTATAGTCATTTAACTCTGGGAAGAATAAAGAACCCAAAAGCCATATGTTTCTGTGGAGCAACAAAGAACATCTGTTCAGATTCACAGAGCTGACTATGCTATTTCTAAGAACAAATCCCCCTGACATGCTTGTGGGATGAATAGGTTCACTTCCGGTAAGCACGAGCGAGGCCCCATGAATCTCTCGTCCAGCGCTGGAATGGGTCCTCCTCGTCTGAGGGGTCTGTCCCTGGTCTCTAGTGCCTGGCCTGTTGGCCCTTTCATGGCAGGCAGACAAGCCACTCAGACCCTATAACAGGGGCCTCTGTAAGACTTACCCAGGGCCAAGACTGGTTTAGAGCTGGGGGTTCAGGGACTCAAAAGCAAACTGGAGAGTAGCTTTGGGGTGAAGACAGTTGCTGGGCCCCCCCATTGGGGTATCTCTACCTAAACATTGCTTGAAAAAATATGCCTTTGGAAGTTCTGGGTGGGAAAATTTGGCTTGAATGTAGCAGTTCTGCCTTATCTGTGATTTTGCTTTCTGAGGTTTCAGTTCCCCTCCAGCAGCTGTGCTATAAATATATTAAATGTAAAACTTCAGAAATAAGCAATTCAAAAGTTTGAAACCGCACACCCTTCCGAGTCACATGGTGGACCCTCTCCTGCTGTGCTCTGAGCCACGTGGCATCTGACTCCTCCCTGTGGCCAGAGGACCCATCCTGTGTCCACTATTCACCTGAGAGCCACGTGGCAGCTACCTCAGTTGCCGGCGCACCACGCTCTCAGGGTGCCTGTGCCCAGCTCATCCCTAACCCGTGATGGTGCCACAGAACCCAAGACAAGCGATGCTAGTAGTTCAGATGCGCCAGACGGGAGCCGCTTCCTGTAAGGGAAAAGTCTTGGTTTACTAAGGAAGGGGGAAAATGCTCTGCTAAGGTGGCTAAGCGCGCCAGTGCAGCAAGATATCCCGAGAGAAAGAGGTCCTACCTGCATAACTTTGGTTATGGCAGCTTGCTGTCACTATTGTGTGTTCTTGCTGTTTCACTCACCTCTTACTGTGTTCAATTTGTAACGTCATCTTCTTTGTAGGCTTGTGTGCGGAGGAGAAAACAGTGTGTGTCAGGCTTGGCCCTAGTTCTGTTTCAGGCACTCACTGGGGGTGCTGCCCCAGTGTCTGTTCTCTTACAGGTCCTGTTCTCTTCCTGCTGGTCCAGCAGAGACTCTCCTGGCAGAGGGTGGCATCCTGAGCCTGGGCTAAGGTCATGGAGGAGACACTTCAGTCTTGACTGCCCAGAGCAGTGTTCCTCAACAGTGGCTTGAGATGCACCAGTGGTTCAAGGGAACTGTGGAGCCAGCATTTAAAATACCAAGGCAGAAGGGCCAGCGAGATAGCTCAGTGGAATAAGTACCTGCCTGGCAAGCGCAGGGGCCTGAGTTCAATCCCTGGTACAGCAAAAAAGAAAATTAAATAAATAAATAAATAAATAAAATACCAAGGAAGAGAAAATCAGAATGAAATAGAAACAAAGGAATTGAATTGAAAATATCAGTTCACTGCATTGAGTAGAGAACAGTACAGCCTCTTAGAACTTGCCTGAGGCTTTGGTTCTACACACACACACACACACACACACACACACACATGGAGTCTGTGTGCTTGGATGACACACAAAACATATTTAGGGTCATGGCCAAACAAGTTTGATAACTACTGGTTCAGATAATTATTGTTTACATGGCACATGAGGTAAAAAGTAATATACATATGCTTCTTGACTTGGGATGGGGTTAAGTCCTGATAAATTCATGGTACATTGAAAATATTGTAAGTGGAAAATGCATTTATCTCACCTTGCCTACCACATACCCTGGCTTAGCTGCACAGCACAACAGAGTGTGGGTTGTGATCCTGTGGCTGATGGGGAATTATGGAGAGTGGAGGAGGAGAGGGCGAGCGGAAAGGGGAGGAGGGAAAGTGAGAAGACAGGTGGGGAGGGAAGAGGAGGGGAGGAAAGGGAAGAGTTGAGACGAGACGAGAAGAGAAGAGAAGTGAGGACTTCTGTGATGCTCTCGGGACCTCCAGATCCAGCCCAGCCCAGGCCTGGTGAGTGTGTGGAAGAGCTTCTGGCTTCCCGGAGCCTGTAGGACCTCTCCAGACCAAAACTCAGGCATGCCACAGGAGTGAGACCCTCTACCATACCCTAGGGACCCCATGACACCTCTTGAGCCCCCACCCTAAAGCCTGCTGAGTGAGTGAGAACTTCTGCAACGCTCTCGGGATCCCCATATCCAGCCCATCCCAGGCCCACTGAGTGTGTAGGAGAGCTTCTGCACTTCCCTGGGCCTCCTGGGCCAGGGGCACAACAGAGGGGCATCCCGGGCTCACTGTTGTGACAGAGGAGCACAACAGGTTCACTTCCAAGGGCAGCAGTAGGAAGGAGCTGAATACAACAGCTAGACCCAAGTCAGGCATAACTGGATAAATTCAAAATTCATAGCTCTCCACCCAAATTTCAGTAGGAAATAAGGTTATAAATGCACCAAAGGTCTACACCAAAGGTCAGAAGTCAGTGCTATATGAAATGATAAAGATAAGGAGCAAAATGCAATCTCAGGCCTTGAGCCCACCCAGAACAAGTGCAGAGGACACTAGCTC
>NDGN010186505.1:0-12336 GCA_002564285.1 Tympanoctomys barrerae
AATCCTAGCACTTGGGAGGCTGAAAACAGGAGAATCACTATGAGTCCAATCTACGTAGTGAGACCCTATAGACCCTGTACACCCTTCCCTAAATACAGAAAAATAATTCCTTTTTCTAAATTCCTTTTTCTATATTCTGTTTTATATGTACTTAAAGCAAGCAAGTACACAAATAGCCACAATTTGTAAATTATTCCTGACATATTTTCTCCTCTTTGAATTCCCTGAGTGCTTGCAATATAATTAGAACCAGGCAATCTTTTACATCAGCAATGGCGGGGGGGGGGGGAGACATAGTTTCAGCATGCAAATACGATGTTACCTAAACAGAAAATTATAGCTGCTGCGGCAGCTGTTGTCATCACAGAGGAAGAAAAGGAAGCACTGGAGGCATGCAGACGGCTTCTAGCTTTGCCTGCTCACATTTTCCTTTGTGGCTCAGAGCCACCCGCTGCGTGCATGGGCAGGGAAAAGATGGCATGGACGGAAGATGGGGAGAGCGGACCCCTCAGGAGAAACGTGCCCATTCTTACACATGCGCCTTGGTGTGGCTGAGACTGTGGAGTTGAGACAGAGTCGTTGATGTAATTCCTCCTGCCCCTTGCACAGCCATATTCAGATGCAGACTTTCTGAAAGAGACCCAACTCTTTTTTAAATTTTTTAAAAAAAATTTTTTTTAAGTAAAAGTAGGAAAAAAATAGAAATGATACATAATTTCACTAAAGAAAATAATAGGAACTCAATAATGGTTGTTATGTTGCATAATGTTGCCTTCAGATTAGTTTTTTAGATTACCAGATATAAGCATGTAAAATTGGTTTTTAAAAAGTTATAAGAAATTAAAAAGGAGAACAAAAATTTAAGCATTAACAACTCCTTTGAGTAGACCAGCATAAATCAGCAGTACAATTACCCAATCTCTCCTGCATATATACGTCTTCTCTCCCCTTCCTTCCTTCTTTCTTTTCTCTTTTTCCTTGTCCCAGTTGTTTGTTCTCTTTGAATAGATTCTTTTCCTTTCACAGTACTATTGTACCTTTCAGAATTTATTTACTCTTTCAGGTTCTTACACTAGTGAGACAATCTGATGTCTACACATGCAGGTCTGATTTATTTTACTTAGGAGTATGGTCTCTACTTGGTTCCAATTACCTATAAGAGCCTCAAGTTCATCCTTTTATAGTAACACTCTATTGTACAAAAATACCACATCTTTTTTATCTGTTCCTCATTTGATTGGTATTGGGGTTGTTTCCAAGACTGAACCATGACAAATTGTGCTGCTTTAAACATGGGTGTACATATATCACTATGATATAATGTTTTTAGTTCTTCTGGAAAAATACCCAGGAAGGGAATAGCACTGAGAAGGGTAGACCAACTCTGAACTTCAGTTGCTGACCAACTGATTGCTTGACTGACTCTTCCATTGATTCTTTCAGCTGCTCACATGTTGGGTAACTATTTTGTTGGATCTTAAACCTTGGGACCATGTCAGTGTACCACAAAAAAAAAAAAAAAAAAAAAGAAAGAAAGAAAAAGAAAAAGAGAAAAAAAAAGAAAGAGAGAAAAGAAAAAGACAAATGACTTCCCAGAATAGGACTTATAGTCCATTTGAGGGAGACAGATAATAGACAAAGACACACCATAGAATGTCTTCGGGCGATAGACTGAGTACTAGGATGAAGGTGTGCCTAGACGGTTATTTCTGATAGGTAATGAGGGAAGACCTCTCTGTGAACGTGGCTTCTGAGGAGAGATCTGGATAGAGTGAGGGAAGAGTGGCCAGAGGAAGAACCCAAAAGGAGTGTTCCATTGAGAAGGAATGTCTTGGTCAGAGAGACCATCAGGGAGAAAGACCCAGGGTGGGGAGAAGCCAGTGTCCTTGAGGGACAGTCAGTGTGCATCACGGCGTGGTGCAGGGGACAGGTATGCTCCAGGTGAACAGAGGCCTGATCTCACTTTGGTGTGGCAGGAATCCAATGAGAGATTGGTTTGAGGGAGTTGCATGAGCTGACACACCTGACTTATTCTGGCACCTGTGTGAAGAGAAGATTCTGAAGGCTGGGGCATAAGAGTAGAATTCAGATTATTAGTTGAGAGGATGTGTTTACCATTGGAGGAGGTACAGCTTGGACTGAAGCCACCGTGATGAAGTTGGATGCTGAACTTGTGGGCTTTGTAACAGGGGAGGACTGTGGGAGAAGAAGAAAGAAGGACGATTCCTGGGCTTTGATAGAGCAACTGGGTAAAGAAGTCACTTGGAGAAGAGCAAGAGTGGAGAGGATGGACACAAGACATTTAGTAACTGAGATGCCTTTGCAATACCCAAGTGGCAGCGTCATGCAGGCAGACAGATCCGTGATTACAGAACTCACAGATGACATCTGGAGTTGGCTAAGGTCAACTAGGGAGTGAGCGTAGTAGAGAGAGGTCTGGAACCGGCTCTCTCCATGTAGATATCAGGACATGGAGAAGAATCCAGCAGAAGACATGGAGAAGGAAGGGGTAGTGATGGCACAGAGGGACCAGGAGAGGCAAGTGCAGGGAAGTTGATGTGGGGGGTGCTGTTAAATATTGAAGAATTGATTAGATAGATACAGGGTTGAAAGAGTGAGCAAGATTAGATCTGGGAAGTGATTGTGATTTTGCCTGGGTTTTATTAAAGCCATTAATTTGAAAAGAATTAGTAGCTTTAAAGTTTACGGCCTTTCTGTTCAAGAACACAAAATGTTGCTGCACCTATTTCTTACTGTATACATTTTTAGTTTGCCTCATGCTTTGCTTTTCATTAAGCACTGATGTTTAAGAAAGATACCAGCACTTGCCTACATACATGTCTGTCTGTGGTAAGAGTCTGATCATGAAGATACTGAACATGATAATTCAGGCATGAAGGCCCCCTGATGAATTCAGAGCAAGTACAGAACAGCTGAGCTGATACACAAGCGAAACTCTGCAGTAAACACTGCAGCTGAGAGTAGATTACCTGCTGCTAGCCACGCCCACGTTGCCACTTCAGCCACAGAACGAGGTGTTTCCCACACATTTAAAGCTGAAGATTCCCAGAGTCACAACCTTGAACATGTGTCCCTCTGCAACTGTGGGTGCTGCATCTATGGATTCAGCCAACCATGAAGAGGAAGTAGATGGCATCAGTATTGAATATGGACAGGCTTTTCTTGTTATAATACCCTGAACAGTACAGTGGAACAACTGTTTATATAATATTTACATTATAAGTATTGCGGAGATGACTTAAAGTATACAAGAGGATGTGCATGTGTTACATGGAAATAGCGTGCAGTTTTATGTAATACTGAGTACTCACAAACTGTGGCATGGGGAAGGAGCGGGGAGGCATGTTCCTGGGACTGATCCTTCTCAGGGACTGAGGGACTGTGCCACAATAGCTCAAGATCATGGTAGGTGGAAACGACGCCCTTTAAGCATCTGAAGTGCATTTAAAAAAATGTATTTAGTACAGGGCCTCACTACACAGCTCAGACTTGTAGTGATTCTTCTGAAGTGTGTTTTAAAATAATGTACTGTTCCTACAAAGAGCTGGACAGCAGCCTGAAAGGGCATACATAGATCAACATGGCTTGTGGTCATTAGCAGTGACATGGGGCCTTGGAGCCAAGCTGTGGGGTAGCCAAGCGGGCACATATGTAGTTTGTAGCAGCTGTCTTCATGGCTTTCCACTGCCCAGGTGTCTTGAGGAAGCCCATTTTTATTGGCTGCTTCTCCCTTACAACCTGCTGGGATTCCTTGGGTCATTTCACAGGTAAGACTCAGAAAATGCCGTCACTTCACCGGCATTCCAAGAGTCCCTAAGAAGGTGCCACTGTGGGTCATATCTGTCATTTCTTTCCCAAATTTTTTGGCCACAGCCCTGCAGAGGTTTTTACAGTAGATCTGGAGAGGAAGTAGTATTGGGAAAATAGAACTAGTATAGACAGCTAGGAAAATATACAGCCTTGTGGTGGCAGGTATGTGAGAGGCTGGGGCAAGAGAGTTGCAAGTTCGAGGTCAGTCTGGGAAACTTAGTGAGACCCTGTCTCCTGGTTTAAATATATCTTCATAGAACTTCAGGCCTAGGGGGCTAGCCCTGGAGCAGTCAAATATGCAAGAAGTAGTGAAATTAGCCATGCACTGTGATAATCTAAGATTCAGAAAAAAATCCTAATAATTGGATTTTCTGAGCATTACCCTTCTCCTCACTCGAATTTAGTTTCTTAAAGAATTGAAAAAGCAGCTATTTTGATTGTCCCCCAGGATATCACACTCATAGGTGTGCAAGTAATTTAGTATTGTTACTAACAATAATGACCACCGAAGCCACATCTTTTATTACACTCACTTGATTCACCTCTTTGACCCCAGTAATTCCATCAGATTTATTCCTTGACATTGTAAAGTGTAAGTCCCAATGGGGAAATCTATAAACTCTAAGGTGGCTTAATTTCCCATTGAATTTAAATTTCAAGTCTGAGGAACAACTCTAAGGGATAATATAAAGGGAACTTTTACCCTGCTCAAAGTTTGATATTGATTTTCTAGTAATGTGCCCAGAGTTCTCTGGGCACTAAGCTACAGGCATGAGGTGGAGGAGAGGCCTGCTGCTCCAGAAGCCTCTTCATGTAACCCCTCGGTTGCTTTTGGAGTCAATCCTTTGTCCTTTGGGCAGGATATAGCCCTTGAGATTAACCTTGGAGTTGCACACAAGAGTTTTGTGTGCATTTTCTCAAAGACAGTACTTCTCATCAAATTCTCGAAGATGCGTGTAACCACAGGAGAAAATAAAATGAAGAATCCCTTCTTAGGGAGAAGTTCCAGGAGGCATGTGGGCAGTGTTGGACATCATGTTATTTTGGTGTGCTGTAGATGCACGGTAGGGCATGTTGGTGTTGCTGAGTATCCCCCTTCTGTATCCTCTGCCTTTGCCCTGGGGGACAGGGACTTCTGGGAGCCCAGGGTCAAGGTAATGCACAGCCAAGAGTGAAGACACAGAAATAATGATGCGATGATTGGGTGGCTTCCTGAGCAATTGTATTTCCCAGCTCCCAGAAATCTCCGTGTGTTGTCACAATGCGCTAGTTCCATCTTTTCAAGAGTCCACCCTGGGGATAGGAACATGCTGAAATCAGGCTCCAAAGGATCAGCCTTACACTACCTCTAGAGAAATGGGATGGAATTTCTTGCTTTTTATTCTTTTTATTATTATTATTATTTTTTTTAACCCTGGGACCATATGCTCTCTATGGTAGCTGTGTAAACCACTCTGGCTGATATTTAGCATTCTTGATTTGTCTTCCAAATAGAAATTTAAGGAGCAACGTACGGTACAGGCTGCTTGTGATGCCGAGAATAGTTAGGACAACTTTCTTGTTACAGAAAGACGAGAAGTGATGATCACCCTGTTTCCAGAGGAGAAAGTAAGTGTGACAGAGAGGTTTGGAAGAGTGGGGGAGTAAGAGAGACTGTGAGCCTTGTGTTACTGTGAGCACCATGGCTACCGGGTCTGGCTGGGTCGGCGGCTCTGAAAGGGCTTTGTCTCCCCTGGCTGGGAGGAGATGCTCCTGTGGTCAGGTCAGGGAACCAGTACAACCATCAGAGGAACTATTCAGGAGTGTATTTCAGAATGGAATTGAGTCTCTGAGTCATTCTTTTATCAACGTAAAACTATTGGAAAGAAACAGCTCATGGAGCTAAACGTGTCCCACTCGTCCTTGCATATCAAAGTGTTCATTAAGGGACAGGCTGCTGCCCCCAGAATTTTTCTCTGGGTAAAATTCTACGAATGAAAACCTGGAGGGTTCTGAAAGTTCAGTTCCTGAACTCAGAAAGTCTTCTGTCATTTTAAGTATATGTTAAAGAAGTTAGATGGGGTTTATCTTGGAGGTGTCTGCAGTTCTAGAAAAATTGAGCCAGCAGAGAAACCAGCATGTTCTGTGTGCTTGCTTCCCTCAGGGCTGTTTCTCCAGAGAATGTGTTTCATGACCCTGACTTCACCCCCAGCTTGGTGGCCCTGTGGTCAGAGGGATTCATTAAACACAGGGCGAACATGCATGGCAAACACATGGGGGATATCTTGACCAAAATGAATGAGGTACTGGAATCAGAGCCGGAGGAGCCCTGCGTTATCCTTTTAGAATTATGACTTCGTCATGTTCACAGAAGCAATGCTTGGTTTTATAAACATGTGGGCAGTATAGAAGATGCAGAGGAGAAGGTAATCTCCCACGTCCTTCTCCCTTCAGGAATAATCAATGTAACTTTCTTTAAAAACAATCCTAGGGCTGTGGAGATAGCTCAGCGGTCTAAGCACCTGCCTGGGCAAACACAAAGACCCAGGTTCGATTCCTGGTACCACATGCAGTGCCAGACCTGCCCCAGGCACCAAGTCTGGGCATGGTGGCACACGTCTGTAATCCCAGCACTGGAGAGTCTGAAACAGGAGAATCGCTACAAATCCGAGCTGCATAGTGAGACCCTGTTCCAAATATGTGAAATTAAAAAAAAAATTAAAATAAAAACAATCCTAGACATCAGGCAAGAAGTAGGCGACCTTTATCCATGAAAAGCATGGGCGAAGTGGAGACCTTGCCCAAGAACACAGGTGAAGGAGGCGGAGGCTCTGACCAAGGAGGACGAGGACGGGGCTGGATTAGGTAGTCTGCATATGTAGACTTTTTCTATGTAGTCTTCATATTCACATGCTTTTCTTCTTCAGTACTGGGAATTGAACCCGTGGCCCACATATTGAGCTACATCCCCAGCCATTTTTTTTAGTTCGAGAAAGGGTTTACTAAATTGTAGAGTTGCCCAGGCTGTACTGAAACTTGTGATCCTCCTGCCACAGCCTCCCATGGTGCTGGGATTACAGGCATGTGCTGCAACGCCTGGTTATTTAGCAAAAGATAATGAAGTGTACCTAAAGGGATTGTTAAACCTTATGTGTGTATAGATGGGCAATGAGCTGGATACTGTCTAGATCTGGCATTTTAGTCCTCAGTGATACTCTTTGCCCTCCCTCCTAGAGGCTGTAAAAGCATTCAAAGCTGACTGCCTCTGTGGGCGGAGACTCGGGGAAGCAGCTGAGAAAGCAACAAGGATTCAGTCTTGGCCCTATTGAGCCGTCACTAATGTATGCTGATTCTGGCTAGTGTCGCCAGGGCTCGCAGAGAAGAGCTCTGGATTAACCTTCCTTGTCTGTGGCCACACCACCCTGAACGCACCCAATCTCCTCTGAGATAATCTTCCCTATTCCATGCAATCTGGCACAACCCTATTCTTCCCATCCACATGAGGGAGGACAGAGCCCCTGCTGTGTTCAGGGCACGATGAGCCGGGAGACATAGATGACCCAGGCCCTGCTGTGGCCATCCATGTCACCGGAATCTGTCTGACTATTTTGCTTGTTCTGTGGAGCGCTTGGATTTTCCAGAACTCACAGGAGCAGCTCCCACCCCCACCCCCACCCGATCCAGCTCCACCCTCATCCTCCTTGGCCAGCGCCTTCGCCTCCTTCGTCTGTGTTCCTGGGCATGGTCTCCACTTCACCCATGCTTTTCATGGTTAAAGGTCGCCTACTTCTTACCTGTGTTCCCAATCAAGTGTTCATTAAAAGTGTTTAATCTGAAAACCTCAAATGCTCTAAAATCCAAAAGCTTTCTGAGTGCTAACAGGACACCGCCAAGAGGATATTCTATATATGACCTGACAGTCAAAAAGTAGGTGCCCTAAAAATATTGGATCAAACTATCCCCCCGCCACTTTATTTATTTATTTATTTATTGCAGTACTGGGGATGAATGCAGGACCTTGTGCTTGCAAGGCAAGCACTTATTCTACTGAGCTATCTCCCTGGCTATCTCTGAACTCTGTATATACGATGCATGTGAAACATAATTCTTGTTAAGACTTTGGTTCAGCAGATTAAAGCATCTGCTTAGGCAGATGCAGGGACTGAGTTAGATCCCTGATATGCGCGCTGAGAGCGATTGAGACTGGTCATGGTGGCACGCGCCTATAATCCCAGCACGTGGGAGGCTGAAATCAGGAGAATCACTACGAGTCCAATTTGGGTAGTGAAACCCTGTAGATCTTGTACTAAATACATAAAATAAATAAATGAATAAAATAAGAAACCTTAAAAATAGTTCTTAAAATAATTAGTCTCATTCCCAACATATCTCATTATGCATATGCAAATATTCCTAAATCTGAAAATAGAATTAGAGACCCAGAACACATTTCATCATGATGATTTCAGGCAAGAGATATTTAATCTGTAGGAGAAAACAAACAGACGATTCTGTGTTCATGTGAAGGGGAGAAGTTCTTCATTGCATAATCAAAGGCTCTTCCTGGAAGGAAAAAGAAAAAAGCCGTTTAATTTCCTTTCTTAATTATAGACTTTCTACTCTGGATGGGATATTAAAATGTAATTGAACAGGTGCTAAGCTGAAAGAGCCCCCGGTGGCCACCAGTGGAACAGTTTAAACAACAAAATTAATAATATAATGTTGGCTAATAACCCAAAGTGTGAAATAAATACCCACAGGTCCATGCCAATATAAGTAAATGAATGAATAAATATAAATGGGGAGAAGAGACATTTATACAGGAAAATTCACATAATATATGCACATAGTCCCTCTTTAAAGGGATGGAACTCATTTTCTCTCTTCAGTGTGGACTGCACTTAACAGTTTGTCTGCAAGGAGTCAGGCTTAGGAATAAAGAGATAGGTAAATTTTTCAGCCATGGCCATGATAGTGTTACATCATTAAACACAAGTCATGTGGACAGCATGTCCCCTGTCAGGGTGTGACAGTAGGCACAGCTCAGCCGTGCAGTCTTTCTCCCCCCAAATCCCACCCCTACCTATCGTGATTTTTTTTTTAATGATCAGAAAAGTCTAAATGAAAGAACATCCTACAAAATACCTGGCCTGTCCTCAGTGGTGTCGTGGTCCTCAAAACCAAGATAAGTCTAAGAAACAGCAGAAGATCTGAGGAGATGAGATGAACAGATACATCATAGTGTGGTTCCTGAATGGGGTCTTGAATCATCAAAAAAGGACAGTAGGGGGAGATTAAAAAACCCCAGAGAAAGCGTGGTGCTTGGTTAGTAGTAATGCATCCATACTCATTCTGCGGGTTTGACAAATGATAACAAAGAAAGCTCTTGGGCCAGGGGTACTTGGAGGCTCTGTATTGTCTTTGCAACTTTCTGTACATCTAAAACTGTTCTAGACTACATCAGATGGTTTAAAGCTAAATGAGACCATGCAAATGGTCAGGAGGAGACCACACTCAGAACCTGGGAGAATGCGGTTCCACGATAGGCATCAGCGTGTCATCGCTGCAGAGGTTCAGTGCCTCTTAGTCCTAAGTTAGGAAGCTCCTCCTCATGGGATAACTGAACCACTTCTGCTTTGCTTGGTAGTTGGATAACACGGAGGATGAGCACTGACCCACCATCCGTGCTGTGCCAGCTGTTGGTGACTGTCAAGTTACTATCACATTGTTTCTCAGTCTTCTCTTTCCCTTTCTCCTAACTGAATATACTGGGAGAAGAACTGAAGACACAGGGTCTGGCCTGCATGATGCTTTCTCTCTGACAGATGTGAACAAGGGTGTGTAACATCCTCGCAAAGGTTAAGTACCATGATGATGGTTCATCTAGAGCGTCACCTTGATGCCTTGACGGAATGAGTGGAGCACACTTCTAGATGTGTCTGAGCGGGGCCAGGGGGCACGGCCCTAAGGACAGGAGGTGGTCCCGCCCCATTTTCCTCCTATGCCCTCTGCTTCCTGGCTACGTGAGTCAAGCATCTTTTCCCCACCAGGCCATTTCGCCAGGAGGTTTCTACCTCAGAGCCTGCTGACCAGGGACTCAAACCTTGGGAACTGAACAAAAACATTTCCTCCTATAAGGTTTGGGTTCAGTAATGAGAATCTATGAGGACAGCCACAGCTGTTTGGTGGACAACTCTCTTCCAAGCATCTAGGAATATGCATACACCTGGGTGAGAGAGTCCCATCACATTGTCTTCTATCCATTTGTAATAAAGCTAGTTGTTGATCTTGGAGTTTGATCTCTCTGATAATTATATAAGGAATATTTAAACTATAAAACTTATTTTTTTTAAAGATTTATCCTCCTTATACTAGCTACTAAAATGTGGCACAGGTAGTGATGGGGGGGGGATGCTTTGGGGCATGGTAGAGTGATGTCTCAAAATAAGGAGAAGGAAACATTCCAGGTCTAACTTCTATGTCAACACACCTCCTGGAGCACTGAAAATACTCTGGGGCAAAGGAAAGAAATGAGCTAGAAAAGAAACTGCAGTGTAGATCAACTTTGATAGCTATATGTATGCAAACTGGGTGATCCATCAGATCCGGGTCATGCAGGATGACAGATGTGTCTGAACACGCAGAGGGCATGTGTATGCATTTGTGAGCGACGAGGTGAATCAGGGTGGATGGACTGCAGAGCATTTGTGTCGCTGGATTTGAACGGTTTCTCCGTCAATGCATGTGTCAGTTTGTGGATTTACTGGCCTCTGTTGGACAGCTCCAGAGGCTTCTAGAAACCAGCCTCCCAGGAAGCCCTCCGGACAGTGACAGCTGTTTTTCAAAAGGTGCCTGTCACCCTGGCCATTATGAAAGCTTCATTGCTCTCTGCTGGCAGCTCTCTGGGACATGAAAAATGCTCCACTGTGCTTGGCTGTAATTAAACTTTGAGATGAAGTTTTGCCCTGCAGCTTTGCCAGCAAATGTAGTCATAATGAATGAAGTGGAATATTTATGGTGTTACTGTGAATAGGATTTAAAATAATGCATGCAATTCACTTAATTACTTTCCTGGTGACATCCTCACCCCCCTTCCGGCATCTGGCCTGGTGGCACCAGCTTTTCTTTCCCCAGATAGCTCCATCTCCTCCTTTGCTCTGCTGTGATTTTTTTTTTCTCTAGTCCTGCAGTTGAGGTGCACTGGTTACCCTTGTCCTGCATTCTTAGATTCAATGAACAGATGTCATTTGGCCATTTCAGGGCCAAGAACTAGAAATCACTGGGCCCCAACTCCCCAGGCTTTGTGCTCCTTCCTTGGTGCCAAGGCAGGCTGCAGCCCCTGGCTGTGCATTCTCTTCTAAGTGGGATGGGAAGGGGGGCCTCTTTAAACCCTGCATCACACCATGGCCACCTTCCCATGAGCCTCCTTCTGCTTATCTTTCAGGGCTCCCTGTGTCCTCTTAGGGTTATCCCTGATGGCTTCATTGGAAGCAGAGTTTTGAAGGTGATAGGAGACAGGTACCTAAATTTTCTCTCTGCACGAGTAACTCCAGCTCTTTACAAACAGGAGAAGTTTGTAGGGACTTGAGTGATCACACCTCAGGACCTTGCCTTACCCCCATGCTTGGTTGTGTTTAGCATCCCCACAGCAGCTGTGTAGCACACATGCCAGCTCCTCCTCCTCAGAGCATCCTTTTGGCTGAGGGTTCAGCTTCCTTACCCTAATGTCACAAAACTATGGCAGGCACCTGCTTGTCTGTGGTGGGAATGTAGGAGAGATGGTCCTGTAAAGAAGAGGAAACAACATGGACTCTGGATTGTTCTCTTTGCTTTGGACAAAAATTGTTCGAGATCACCTGTTCCCAATGGTTACTCAGCCTGAGCAAACTCTTAGGTGGTCCTTTCCAACCTCCTCTTCCACACCACCCACCATCAAGACTTTCTCTTAACTGTTGTTTTGTCCTGACCAAAGGATCACGGTTGGGGTGGAAGAAAGTGATGTAGGGGCCGGGGAGATGGCTCAGTGAAATAAATGCTTCACTGGCGAGCACAAGGGCCTGAGTTCAATCCCCAATTCCACCAAAAAACAACACAAAACCCCCCAAAAGTGAAAACACCACAATAAAGTGATGTATAGTCTAAGAAAGCACAGCCCAAGGGCAGTGAGATGGGCTGTGACTCAAGGGGCCGTCACCGTCAGCTTACCCTTTCCACTCCGCTTCCCACCAGTGTCTCTCATTTCTGCTCCTCATCCCCAGCCCTTACTCTGTAGCTTCTTCTCAGCTCCTTTGCACAATGTTCAGTTGAGGGTGCCCACACTGCTGCCTCTTTGCTTGAAGAGAAGAATTAAGCCTGAGACTCTGGGTGGGTTGTACTAGGTGCCTCCCTGGGCTGCAGAGTGGCTCACACTTGTGTCCCAGCCTTTTTGTTTATTTGGAAAGCACACCTAAGAGTATGCAGGTGGTGGGGAGTAGGAATTCCTCCCTCCCCTACTCCACCTTGCTCCCTCCAGGCACAGCTCAGACC